>AWUE01013300.1:0-26145 GCA_001974825.2 Corchorus olitorius
AAAATTTAACCCGGATGACCCAAAGATATTATAAACTAAAATTATCATTTTATTCAATAAAATCCACATTGTTATAATTTTAATCATTCTAAACTATAATTTATTCGATAATAATTATATTATTGTTATAATTTTACCTATTATAATTAAATTTGCTAAACTTCATTATATGAACAATTATAATATATGAATAAATACTAAATAAGATTATAATTAGTAATTTGTTTTTACATGATGAATAAATAATAATAATTAATTAGTAATTTCTTGACAATTTTTCTATTAGGAAAGAACATAAATTTAGATATTATATTTAATATTTATTTGAACATATACCCCACTTCATACTTAATTATGTATTTAATATTCAAAATTATTAATATATAAAGGGACACATGTCAATTTTTTAACCCGTATATGCAGTTTACTAAACTTAACCGATAGTGGATTGTAAAATAAATTGAATAATTAAGACATTAAATAAATTTAAGAATTAAATATTAAAAAATTCAAGGCTGACCCAATTGATCCGAGTCCTAGACTCGAAAAATCCAAAACCCGAATGATCAAGAACCCGAGTGACCTGAGGTCAAAACCCGAACCAGCATGACCCTAAACCCAGCAAACCTGAGACCCGAATGACCTGAACCAAAATGAGCCGAAACCCGAATGACCCGAGAAAATTACCTAACACATTTGACCTGGTCCAAGATGACTCGAACCTGAAACCCGTCCAACCCGCCCAATTAACATTTTTTTTTTGCATCAACTCCTATAACTTTATAAGTCAAAGGAAGTAATTGTATGTTACTCTTCTTTTTATTTTTAAAAATTTTAAATTCTTGTTATACACTCCAACACATTAAACTACCAATACGTACAATTCAAAAATAGAAAAAATCAATCACAATAATTAAATTTTAAATAAATTTTTAACTTAATTAGTTTTAAAAAATATGAATAATTAATTATTAGGCACCTTCTTTTAACTTTTAAACTTGATAATAATACTTTTATTAGTTTAAATTATAATTGAAATGGGTCCAAACTCCAAACCTACCAAAACGTCTCCAATTTTTTAAAATTAAAATGGTAAAAATAAAATATTTATAAAAAATATTGAATTTAATTAAATAAAAATAGAGTTTTTAGTAGAATAACTGTAAAAGTTTATTTCTAAAAAAAATTGTAAAATTTAAACAATTTTATTTCAGGAATATTTTTAAAAATTGTAATATATCTAAGTTTTTTAATTAAATTAGTAAAATTGTAAAAATAAAATAGGTATAAGGATATTAGATTTAATTAAATAAAAAATAGAGTTTTTATTTGAGTAAAACTATAAAAGTATATTTAAAAATTCTAATATATAAAAATAAAAATTAAATAGTTATAAGGATATTAGATTTAATTAAATAAAAATAGAGTTTTTAGTTGTGTAAAATTATGAAAGTTTAAACAATGACATTTAAGAAATATATTCGAAAAATAAGGATATAATAGGTGATTCAAAAGTTTTACAAAATTCATACTTTTATATATATATATATATATATATATATATAATCGAAGAATTTATTTTTAATATTAAAATACATACATATTTAAGAAATTAAATGGGATATAGTTGTTTTTTTAACTCGCCTGGTGTATGAACTAATTGAACATAATTAAGATTCATAATTAAAGACAAGTATATTTTCTAAAAGAACGTAAAAACCATTGAAAAGGACATGAGGCATGACGACCACAATTCCGATATGGATCGCCACTATTTCCTTTCTGCTCCATATAATTATCTCTCTGGACTCTGGAGGCTTACGAAAAAGAAAAAGAAAAATTGACAAGGAAAATTCTACCCCCTCTGAAAATCCAAGCCCATAAATTTATTCTTTTCCAATATCAATAATTTAATTCTCTTTAGGAAATTTCTTGCAAGCTTCGCTGAGTTATTATACAAAAACCCCTTGCTTCAGCCCATTTGCATTGCATATATATATATAAGTACCCCTCCCCTTACATATGCTTTCATCATAGGATTAGGAGCTAGCAAGAAACATACTAGTGCTAAATATATATACTAGTTAGAATATTTGAATTTCATGGTGACTTATTTCTCTTTGCCAAACAAATGTCTCCCCTTAGCAAGAAGGACTTGCAACGGATTTTCCAGAAGCTTGACAAAAATGGGGACGGCTTGGTTAGCCTGGAAGAGCTCAAGTGGCTCCTGGAGACGATTGGGCTTCTTCAGTTCAGCCTCCAAGAGTTGGAATCCTTAGTGGGGAAACCATGTCTCAACTTGGACGAGTTCTTGTTCTTTTACGATTCAATCTCCTCCAACCAGAAGGAAGAACATGTCAATGTTGGCAACAACATCAATGTTGTTGTTGTTGATGAGGAAATCAAGGAAGAAGAAGAAGAAGAAGAGAGTGACCTAGTGAAGGCTTTCAAGGTGTTTGACTTGAATGGCGATGGCTTCATTTCCTGCGAGGAGCTTCAGAAGGTGTTGACCAGACTTGGGCTATGGGATGAAAGCTGTGGCAAAGATTGCAGAAGCATGATTTGCTTCTACGACACCAACTTGGACGGAATGGTTGATTTTGAAGAATTCAAAAACATGATGTTGCATACCATTTCTTAATTTCTTTTTCTTACTTTTCAATTTCACCCTTCACCTTCTTCATCATCAGTACGTTGATTTATATATATGATGATGATGATGATGATGATGATGTTGTTGTTGATGTACTCTTTTTGGGTTTGATTTTCTCTTTGGCAGAACCTCTTGTATTATATGAAAAATGCCTGTGATACATATTTTCCCTTCTTCCTTAATTTCTTCTGATGCTTAAATTAATTATCTATACAGTGCAACCTTTTATTAATGTAACTAGTCTTTTATTGTAACTAGTCTATATATATATATATATATATATATATATAATCTAATATTGCGTCTATTTAATTTAGTTCAAACAAAAGGTACAATATGTGTACCGGAAGAGTACGGTGGATACGTCTTTAAAACGGATAAATACATATATAAAATGGGTTCAATGTGTATTTCCTGCGTTAATTATATCTTTGAAGAGAAAAGAGTCAGAATGACAAAAATTTATATATTATGACAAAATCTAAGTAATGTCAAATTTTCAAGTTAAATGAATGAATGTTAGAATAATAAATATTGTTCTAGCAAGTTCCAGTAAAATCCAGAAATTTTCTGGCTTATTTTTTGTCTCCATTATGGAAGTAAGTACTTCCCTAAATCTCAATCACCTTTATAAAATTGTCTTGAGATATTTTCCAAGAAGTGGAGGCAGCTCCGATATTCTTATACTATATTATATATAATATAATATATATATATATCATTTTCAAATATATAATATATAGAACCGCCCAAAATACCTCAAAAAAAAAAAAAACCTAATCGCCCAAAAAAATGTAACCATAAAAACTAGCATAATCATGGAACTTGGTTTTACAAAGTAATCCAAAAACGTCCAAACTAAAAGTAATTTTAATAATTGAGACATCTATGATCTTTAGAAAATTATCTAATATATATATGTTGTCACTTGTCAGATTATATTATTAGTATTATATATATATATACTTGCTTATGAGCGAAATCAAAAAATAAAAAATTGCTTATGAGAAAAGCAATTTAACAACTGACAAAACCTCACCAAGTTGCGTGCAACATGACTTAGGAATTGTCATCTTTTGGAATAATTTGATTCAGAAAATTGGCATATTTTTCCTGCCCATTGCATATTGAAAATTAATCTGTGGATTTGTATGTAAAATCTGGGTCCATTTTGTTCCATTTGCAATGAAATTTGATTCTCACACTGTTGGGAAAATTAATGTGAAATGTCCCTTTATGACAGATTGCTAGGCTTAGCTATAAGGTTTGGTTGGCATTTGGTAGTTAAAACTTACAAATATCTTCCTTCAAACAAAACAAAATAATGGAAGTTAAATTAAATACCTTGTAATGTACTTTAAAAACTTTAGACGACTAAAACTCTAAAGGACCGAAGACTTGTACGGCGATGTACCTTTTGGCATGTTCTTCGAAGTTCCTTGAAAGTCTTTATCAAAGTCAAAATTAGTATTTTACATATGAACAATTCCGATTCCTTTCTTATATCAAGTACAAGTATATATCGAATCGATCGTGTTCTTAATTATATCTTTGATTAATTTTCATTCAAAATTGATTTATAAGGATGCAGTCATGAATTTAGAAATAACGACGAAAGTACTGTGTATGTTAAACGCTATTTTGAGCAAGAGCACAGACTTTTTATGTTTTTTTTTCTTCTTTAACATAATAAAATACAAACAAATTATACCAAAAAGTCAATTACGAAGATCAACAAAACAAAATCTTAATGAATTATAAAATGACTGACGTGGCCAAGCTACGCCACTGACCATAGCCACAATGGTAGACTTAATTTTTTTAATTTTGTAACAAATAATATGTGATATATATAAATATATATGTCAAGCGTGAGCTACTGAGTCTGACCAAGTGATCAAGAGTTTCATTCTCATATTCAACCGCGTCACCTTGTTTCTTCATCTCGAATTATGATATATATCAACTATTTTCTTCTAAGTATGCCAAAAAGGAAAAAAGAAATCTACGAATTTCCACGGTTGGAAACTTAAAATGTTTGAATTAGCATTCAACTCGAAAGGGAGAGAAGGAAAAAATGTAGGCGTAGACGTATATATTGGAGGATGGATCCTGGAAATTGCAGGATTGATAAAGACTTACAAGTTGACGTCAAGAACAAGGACAAGATCAGGCTGGTCCCTATCTATAGGTTTTGGCCAATTTTAGTTGCAGTAAGTTCATGGCAGAAACATGTGCTAAGTGTCAAATATTGATACATTTATTTATTTTGTTAGGTCAAGTAGGTTTCAATGGTTGGTGTTCACAGTGATTAAGTTGATAAACAAAATTTTTACTTCCGAAGTTTGGTTATCAAGTATTGTTGCAAATAGCAACTTCAATTATAGCAAAATATAAAATTTTAATGTTGCTGAAGTTGTGGCAGGTTTCTATTGAAAAATTTTAGTACCCTTCTTGTTTAAATCAACTTGGAGAGATTATTCTATTATTCCTTAACACGTATCATTTCTCTCAAGAGAGACAATAGTAAATAACTACACTACACAATAACAATAACACTTTGTACAAAGAGAAAAAGTTTGATAAGTTCTGTCTATAAAATCCCACTTTTACAACCTTGAATGATAAAATGACACCTCATAAATTTTGAGGTTTCTTATAAAATGCATCACATATAATTAATAAAAACTTAGTTTTATTAGAGTAAATAACTACGAAAAATAATTAGAGTAAATTACTATTTTATTTCCTTCTTCCTCCCTACACGACTAAACCAGTAAACCCTATCTCCAATTCATCCTTTTATTCCTTAAGTAAATTACTTCTTTTTTTTTTTAGACAAAACCCAATTTCTAATTCACCATTTTTTGCCGCTTTTGGATAGGAACCATCTCGTCGACCCGCTTCCATGGATTAAAGCAAACAACTCAAAAGCTCTCTGATTTCAAGCTTCTAGCTTAGATTACTATGACAGATGCCTTAATTGTTTAGGGCAGTAGCGGGATATAAGGAAATTTTTATTGTTTATATATAATAATTCCAAATAAATATGAAATCAAAATATTATTTAAAAAAATGTTTTTGGTTCGTCCATATGCTTTAGGGTTTTCTCTTTCTTTCTTTCATTAGTTTTATTGATATGCATATGTTTTTCCATTGATTTCGTGATGAAAAGAAACTGTTACTAGGATTTGTAATTTTTCTAACAGAGATCCCTGAGTCTGAGTTTCATTCGCGTAGGGAGGAAGAAAAAAATAAAATAGTAATTTACTCTAATTATTTTTCATAGTTATTTACTCTAATAAAATTAAGTTTTATTGAATATAATCCCATGTGATGCACTTTATAAGAAAACCTCAAAATTTATGAGGTGTCAATCTATCATTCGAGGATGTAAAAGTGGGATTTTATAGGTAGACTTTATCAAACTTTTACTCTTGTACGAATATAGTGTTTAGATATAAAAATATATTTTTTTAATTGTTTGAAGACATATAAACTTAAGGTGTAAGTGCTAATCTTAGTACAAATCTCTATAAATGTAACTTTTCCCTTCTGTCATTTAAGAAAGTCTCAATTATTAATTAATTAGTTCCGGAGATAAATGTTAAATGTTTCAAATGTGTTATAAAACCAATGAAGAACACGAAGAATAATAGAGAGAAAAGAGAGAGAATTTCTATTATTTAAGAGAAGAGAATACAGAAATCTGAAGTGTGTGAAAAATAGCTTAAGAGACTCCCTTTATATAGTGAAATAAATCCCCTTTACATTTAATGCTAATCTGCTTTACTTGCAAGGAAAGTAAAATCTAATGGTAGATGATGCTCCAAGGAACCTTCAAGATAATCTCCTTGTAATCTTCCTTGATTCTCTCTTAAACCCAAATGGGCCTAAGTGGTGTGAAAGTCCATCACGGTCCATCACATCTTATAATACTCCCCCTTGGACAAAACACCACTCTTATTGGACATATAGTAACTACCTCGTTAAAAACCTTAAGCTAGAAAACCCAATGGGACAAAACCAGTCATCGAGAAAAAAGAGTGCAGCATATTAAGTCCATTTGTCTTCTAGACAAATATTACATGTGCTCTTATTGCCTAATTAAAAACCTCAAGTCGGAAAACCCAGTGAAAGCTGAACATAAGGAAAAAAGAGTGTAGAGCAATTAAGTCCATGTAAATGTCTACAGGACAATTCAATCTAGATGTGCTATTGTTGCCTCATTAAAAACCTTAAGTCGGAAAACCCTGTGGGACAAAACCGATCATAAGGGAAAAAGAGTGCAATGCACTCTAAACTCATAATCTCTCCCCCTGAATTAAAACAAACAACCACTTTCGGGGTATCTAAACATTTCCACTTCTGGGGAATTCAATCTTGTATCTTACTAGCTCGCCATATATCAGTGCCATAAAATTATTTCTCAAATGTTGATGTTGGCAACAATTTTGGTTAATAGATGTGCAAGATTGTTAATGAAGCGAATTTGTTTAACATCAACTTGTCGACTTTTTTGGGAGTTCATGAGTATAGAAAATATGAGGCGAGATTGCTTAGTCTTATCACCCTTAAAATATTCTCTCCTTACTTGTGCAATACAAGCAACACCATAATGGGAGAATTTACAACTAGTTTCAATTCACAAGTCCTTTAGACATGTGCTATAACAAATTTTAACCAAACACACTCTCTTCCGGCCTCATAGAGGGAGATAATCTCAGAGTGGTTGGAAGATATAACTACTAGCGTATGCTTAGTAGAATGCCAAGACATTGTTGTATCGTTATAGCAAAACATGTAACTGGTTTGAGAGCGAGTTTTATACGGATCAGACTGATACACCACATTAGAATATCCTACGTACTAAACCAAAGTTAGTAGATTTCTTAGAATTAAAATAACCTCAAAACTATGGTTCATTGGAGATGATAGACAATATGCTTAACAATATCTCCAAGTTGGCTAATAACTGAAATATGCCAACAAATTTATCGCAAATGTGATTTTTGGTCGCCTGTATTGTGTAAAATACATTAATCCCTCCGATAGCATTGAGGTATGCTACTTCACCAAGCATATCCTCATCGATTTGTTTAAACATGTCCATTTGGGGATTAAGGGACCTTATAACCACAGGGGTGCTCAAAATATATCATTTGCTTTGTGCTCAAACTCTAGACCAAGGCATAATTTGGTTTTACCCAAATTCTCAAACTTATTTTCAAATAGTTAGTAGTTGGGGACAACTCTTCAGGAGTTCCAAATGATATCATCGACATAAACTGCTACTATAGCAAATCCAGTTTCCGATTTCTTAATAAACACACATGGGTAGGTGGGATCTTTTTATACTCTTTCTTAATCAAGTACACGTTTAAGCGTTGATACTACATTTGGCTGGATTGCTTCTACCAATATAAAGATCTTTTGCAACTTTTGAGAATAAGTTACGGGGAGTGTATGCATTAGGCATTTTAAATCCCTCGGGAATATAAATATGGGAATGTATGTTTCAGACATATTATATCCTTTGAACCATAAGTATGTCATCACAAAGTTCATATAATATGTTTCCAACTTTATAAGGAAATGAAATTGTATTCATCACAACTGAATACATTATAATCAACCTCAGTTCTCTAAATGAACCCTTGGGCTACAGGTCGGGTTTTATACCTCACGACCTTATTTTGTTGTTTTCATTTCCAAACAAATACCCATATGAATCAAATGGGTTTGAGTCCAAGGACATCATTCTTTGGAAAAGGGAAGCCAACTCAACCTTGATTGCTTCCTCTCATTTAGGCCAATATTGCCTTTGATGACATTCGGTTATAAACCGAGGTTCATTATCATCGTTTATAATTTCATGAGCGATTTAGAGAGCGAACGCATCATCGATGATTATCTCATTACAATGGAAATTCTAGAATTCTCGGGCTTGGTGATCTTTTCATGGGTTTGTGCCACTACAAGGGCAATATGCTCATGAATTTGTGCCTCTTCAGGGGCAGTTTTACGCAATATTATGCTCTCTCTATATTGTGCCATATCATGGGCAACTTGATTTCCTCGATAAAGACCAACATACTCATCTGGACCATATTCTAAATTCAATCCCCTTCTTTTTCGAGGAACTATATCTTTTGATCCCATCAGTTTTCCATGCTTCAGGCATGGTCACTTTGATCTATCATGTTCTTCGGAAACATCTATCTTAGCTGGAACATTCACAATTTTAAAAAAAAATTGTAATTTTAACAGTCTGATGAAATACATTGGGCAAATTAATTGCAACAACTTACGAATGGATCAAATTGTGCATCTTTCACAATCATGTATTATTGGGTTTTAATGAGACAATCTTTTTTCTATGAGAAAATTTCAAGTTTTCACGCTATCCATCTTTGGAAGCCTTTGGCTTCCCAAGTAATGGGAACACAGCCTCATGATTTTCCGCGAATCTTGCGGTAAATAAATCACCCGTCAATGGTTCAAATAACCTAATAATTAACGGTGAATCAAACCCAACATAAATGCCCACACGTTGTTGGGGACCCATTGTAATCATTTGCGGTCGTGCTACGGGCACTTGAATAGCGCAAATAAGGGTGCAAAAATGTGAAATGTTCGGCTCATGGCCGAGGACTAATTGAAGGGGGAAATTCTATGACTGAAAAGAGCATTGATTTTCAATGGCGTGGAGTTCTAAAAGCATATATTTCTCCTTCAGGGAGACCAAATATATATCAACAACTTATTTATTCGTACGACAAGTACGTGCCTAGTGATCAGTCATTCCATAGGCTTCTAGCCCTTTAAGATTTTTAGAGCATTATCTATCTTTTAACTTCCATTCTCAGGAGAATAACATATATATGCTGACAGCCTCAGCGGGGGCCATAATAAGTATGGTCATGGCCTCTATACCGGCCCATAGTAATTATTTCCAATATGTTCATGTCCTTTGTTATGGCTCATGATTACTCACCTCTATAACAACCCATAATGATGGCTTCTATAATAGCCCACAAAAATTACACATGTAATTAGCATCTCACTTTTCATCAATTTTACTAGCAAGGCCTTGTGGAGATGCATCTTAAAATCAAGACAAAAAAATCATTGCCATTTAACATAATCTATAAAATAAATAGATGATTCCGGAATCAATGTTATTATGACAATTGCAAGTGTTAAAACTTTATCGGTAATTGGCAATAATGTTGTACTTAAGAAATAACAAGATTTACAAGTGTAATCTTTGGAGAGCAAGACTTTTGTGTCTTTCAAAGAGTGTCTCCTTATATTCTTGATGATTCTTTGCATCATCATCGTGCTTGAATGACTAAGGAAATCATACCAAAGTCTGAACACCTCAGGGTTCAATTTTCAAGGCATAATAGTAACTCTTTTGGGGGAAAACCATTCAACCCAGTAATATAGACTTCTAGGCTTTCATGGATGGTCTTCTGACCCATCTTTAAAGTAATACTTTAGAAAATTTCTATTTTTTTCAGTTGTTATCTCAAGATGTTACCTATTACGGTGTACATTTTTGCAGCTAAACAACTTCCTCTTTGATTTACTACTTAATATTGCATCTTCAAGATGCAAAACAGTGCCATAAAACAACTATGCATGGCATATGGCATATCCAAAGCCATTTATTACATTGGCAGGATCAGATATGGTATTGACATTTGCTTTCATAATGTCACACTTGAGAAAGTCTTTGCTACCTAAAATGATATGTAACGTAGCGCTATCAAGCAAACATGTATCTTCCTTTTTCTCAATATTTCTCATTCACACTTATGTTGACAACTTTGAGTGTCAAATGGCAAAAGATTATCAAGTTGGTAATATTTCACCCAAGGGTAGCATATGCGAGAATAAAAGGAAAATATAGAGTCTATCTGAGTTTTGGGCTATTATCCACCAATCTAAAGACTTGTCATTCCCATTATAAAACAAATGAGGAACATGAAGAACAATGGAGAGAAACGAGAGAAAATTTCTATTATTCCAGAGAGGAGAATACAGATGATTGAGCCAAAATAGACCCTATTTTTATGATCATTTTCCTATGTTTTTTGGTATTTTTTTTGTGTGATTTAACCCTATTTTATAAGTATTTGTGTTTTTAGGTCTTGAAGAAAAGAAAAGTCGAAACTTAATTTTTTTTCACTATTTTTTGAGCTAATTTGATGACTTTTGTCACCAATATGGACTTAGCAATTTCAAGTGAAGATTTGGAGATTCGAAGTTCGTGATTGAAGATTATTTCAAGATATGAAGATCATTGAAGAATTATTTCAAGGAGCAAGAATTAAGGATTGAGCTTAAATCGCGAAGGATTGAAGACATGCATGCTATGGAGAAGCCTTGAAGACATGGTGATTGAGCCGAAATCAACCCTATTTTTATGGCTATTTTACTATGTTTTTGGATCTATTTATGCTTAAATATATGTTATTTTGATAATATTTGTGTTTTGAGTCTTTATGAGATGTGAAATTGAGAATTTGTTAATTTTCACTACTTTTGGTGCTATTTTGATGACTTTTTACACAGATATGAGCAAAGTAATTTTGAGTATAGATTTGGAGATTCGAAACTCGTGTTTGAAGACTCATTGAAGATAATTTGAAGATTTGAAGATCATTGAAGAATTATTTTAAGGAGCAAGAATTGAAGATTGGAGCTTTAATTACGAAGGATTGAAGACAAGCCATGATGAAGCCCGGAAGCTAAGGAATTTTGGATATTTTATATGAGATAATACTCAGCCCATATAAGCCCACAATTAGAATTAAAAACCCAATTTGTGCCGTCTATATCTAAGGAAATATCCAATTCTCGCATATTCCCGCTTCTAGTCCTAACAGAATTAGGATTCAGCGCAGTCTCGGTAGAAAAATCATAACTTTCTGCTCAGACCTCCGTTTTAGGCCCGTGAGTAGGCGTTGAAAAGTTAACTCCGAGATCTACAAAATTTTTATCTGAAGTCCAAGACCCAGTTCTGCCATCTTCAAGCCCAAAAACGCCGTCGAAGTTCCTCCACGAATCCAGAAAATTCCAGGATCCTATTTTGACTTGGATTCTACTCTATGAAGACTTTTAATCCAACTTGGAGACCAAGTCAGCCCCAAAACCGTCCTAGTGTCCTTTCCTAGTTAGAATTGGAGTCTTTAGGGTTATTTCCACTATAAATAGCCACCTTAGGTCTAGGTTTTTAATGTATGTAGATCTAGAAATTGTATTTTGAAGAATTGTTGAAGATTTGGAGGAAAAAAGCCTTGGAGCCGCCGCCCCCTCTTCTTCCCATCCATAAGATAAGTTTTTCTTCTTATTCTTTGGATGCTCACTCAATTCATGAGTGAGTAATCCTTTTCCTTTCTCCAATGTAGAATTTAATTGATCTCTTGACTTATATCATGGTGAGATTTTGTGCTTTTATATGAAAATTGTTAGGGTATTTGTTAATTCTCTGTTTTAATTCTATGTTGCTTGTTTTGATGGATTGGAGTCGACACTATTTTGATAAATTAAGTCAAGATTAACTAAATTGAGTCTAGAACTAATACTTCAGATTTAATTGTTTGTAGCAATTGGAGGAGAACTAATACTCCCTTCCAAGAGATTTAGGAATCAATGGGTACATTATTGCTTGTTCATAAATTACTAGTTCTTAGTGTTTTGTTCTTAACAAATCTCTAAGCCCTAATAAGGAAATTGGTTGTTATGAATAAAAGAGATAAATTAAGCTGGAAAAAAGACCTTTTATCTAATTTGGTAATTTCGGATTTAATTCCAAACAAGCTATCCAATGTTTTCGTAATTTTTAGATATCAATGATCCATGTTATTTTTGTCAAGAGGGATATTAATTTTATGTTGGAGGGTTTTCTTAATTATTTTCTCAATTTATTCACTGCTTTCTGATTAATTGTTTTCTTTAATTTTCTTGATTGCTTTCTTAGATAATTTTAATTGTTAGTTTGATTTTATTTAATTCTACTTTCAAAATCCTCTTTATTTTGTTTGTTTGCTTAAAGAAAAAGAATAATAACCTATCTCTCTGTGGATTCGACCCCTACTTGCCCTAGCTATTTTTAGTTAGTAATTGTTGGGATTATTTTGTGATTTGCTAACAACCAATCACAAATTTTGGCGCCGTTGCCGGGGAGATTGTGTATTATTTTTCTTTTTCTAATTGATTTGCACTTGATCATCTTTGTTTTGTAGGAAAAATCCAATGGAGCAATCACGTTCGTTAAGGGAGCTGAATTTCAACTGTGAAGTGTCGCCCCTCTGTATTGACTATCCAGCCATGGATATGTCATACAAGCTGAATTCTGGAGTGATCCGCATGCTGATAATCTTTCAAGGAGAGTCTCATGAAAATCCTCATGAGCACTTACAAAATTTCTTTATAAGGTGTGCTGCAATCACTTGGATGCCTGAAGAACAAGCGAGACTTCAAACTTTTCCTTTAACATTGGAATGAAAAGCAAGAAGTTGGTTCTTGACTCTGCCATCAAAATCCATAACTTCTTGGAAGGAGATGGAGACAGTGTTTTTGAATAATTACTTTCCAGAGGCCAAGCGAGCTGATGTAAGAAGGAGAATCACAACCTGTCAACAACTACCTGAAGAGAAGTGGCACCAATACTGGGAAAGATTCAACAAAATCTGCGCAAGTTGCCCTTACCACAACCTAAGCGAAGCACTGTTGATTCAGAACTTTTATGATGGACTCCTCTATGAAGATAAAACGCATATTGATGCTGCAAGTGGAGGAAGCCTAATACTCAAAACCCCTGAAGAAGCAAGGAAGCTGCTCAATACCATGACCGAGAACATTCACTAATTCAGCATAACCAATGAAGCTGACACAACAAAGGAGTCGGAGATATTAGAAATCCGCAAGGAGTTGAAGGAGTTAACTGCTCAATGTAGAAATCTAGCAAAGATGTTTGCCGACTTCATGAGTATCCAGCAAGCCTCTTTCCAAAACTCTTCATATGTACCTCAAAGACATATGAATGAGAACATACAAGGGTACGAGGTTAATTCAATTGAAGGAACTCAACAAAGGAATGCACAAAAGATGGAATTACCTGATTTTTCATCTCCGCCTGCGATATCACTACCACCAGCACCTGTTTTCTCTACTCCACCACCACCAGATGTTGCACCCAACATTCAATTACCAAGTGAAGAGGAGATTTCAAGCAAGAGCAAGAAGGATCAGCTTACTTCATCATCAACCGCTTCTCAAACTCAATCAGAAGATGAATGGATAGAAGAGATGCGAGCCAAATATGATCCACCACCATTCCCTCAAAGGTTTGCAAATCAACTTAATTCACTTCGGAGTCTAGAGGTAAATATTCCTTTGCTTGCTGAAATCGCAAAGGTACCCAGGTATGCTTCTTTTCTCAAAGAATTATGCACTACTAAGAGTAAGTTTTCTGAAAAATATGCTTGCATGAATATATCTGCTGCTTATCAGAGGAAATTGCATCATAAATGTGAAAATTTAGGATCTTTTTCTATTCCTTGTAAAATAGGAAAGAATAAGATAGAAAAAGCCATGTGTGAATTAGGATCTCCAATTAATATTATGCCTTTTTCTATTTATTCACAACTGAAAATAGAACCTATGACTAAAACTGATCTTACTGTGCAATTTGCTGATAGAACTAACATTAAGCCTGAGGGTTTAGTTGAGAATGTTTTAGTGCAGATAGGAGATTTTGTTTTTCCTGCAGGTTTCTATGTCTTGAAGATGAGTGAAGATGATCATCATCTACCTCATTTGCCGTTGCTGCTAGGAAGGCCCTTTCTGACCACAGCCAGAACAAAATATGAAGTCCACGATGGAAAACTCAGCATGGAATTTGATGGGGAAACCATTGAATTCAATGTCTATGAAGCCATGAAATCCCCTGCTGAGATTCATTCTATCTGTGCGATTGATGCAATTGAAGTTTGTTCTGAACAAGTTCAATAACTTCACCATGAAGATGAACTCGAATTGGTACTTACAAGGAGCCTAGATGAAGAAGAAATCGAGGAAGCAGATGTCCTGACGCCAGAAGAGGTAGCAGAAACCATCAAGGATCTGAAGACATTACGAACTCTTGGAGAAAAAGCATCAGTTTCCTATATCAGTTTGGAACCAACACCCACGCCTTTGGCATCCATCATTCAACCACCAGAAGTCAAGCTAAAACCACTTTCTGAAGGGCTGAAGCATGTTTTCCTTGGAGACAAAGAGACCCTGCCTGTTGTTATTTCAAGTAAATTGAATAATTTACAAGAAGAATAGCTCATTAGAGTTTTGAAGGAATACAAGGAAGCCATTGGATGGACTGTAGCTGATATCAAAGGAATAAGTCCTACTGTATAATGCATAGGATTCGATTGGAAGATGATGCAGTACCTGTTCGACAGCCACAAAGAAGACTCAATCCAAACCTTGCTGAAGTCGTCAAGGAGGAAGTTCTCAAATTACTTGGAGCTGGTCTAATTTATGCTATATCAGATAATAAATGGGTCAGCCCTGTCCAAGTAGTTCCAAAGAAGTCTGGATTCACTGTCGTAGAAAACAAGGACGGAGAGCTAGTTCCTCAAAGACTGCAGAATGGGTGGAGAGTATGCATCGACTACAGAAAGCTGAACTCTGCTACGGGGAAAGACCACTTTCCACTGCCATTCATTGACCAGATGTTGGAGAGGTTAGCATGCAAAGCCTACTATTGTTTTCTGGATGGCTATTCAGGATACTTCCAGATTCCAATTGCACCTGAAGATCAAGAGAAGACCACCTTCACATGTCCTTTTGGTACGTATGCTTACACAAGAATGCCTTTTGGTTTATGCAATGCACATACGACTTTTCAAAGGTGTATGATGAGCATCTTTCAAGATTATGTAGGAGATAATATGGAAGTATTCATGGACGATTTCACAGTCTATGGAGATAGCTTCAATCAATGCCTTCATAATCTAGAACTCATCTTGAAAAGGTGTGTTGAAACCAAATTGGTATTGAATGCTGAAAAATGCCACTTCATGGTAGAACAATGCATTGTTCTAGGCCATGTCGTATCTAAACAAGGGATGCAAGTCGACAAAGCCAAGGTTGACGTTGTTCAGAACCTGCCATACCCGACATGTGTCAAAGATATTCGTTCATTCTTGGGCCATGCTGGTTTCTATCGAAGGTTTATCAAGGATTTCTCGAAGATTTCAGCACCAATGTGTAGATTACTTCAGAAAGATGTAGAGTTCGAGTTCGGAGACGATTGCAAGGAAGCATTTGATAAATTGAAGACTGCCCTCACCACCACTCCAATTGTGAAGCCACCTGATTAGAAACTACCGTTCAAGAGCATGTGTGATGCAAGTGACGTCGCTATTGGAGCTGTTCTAGGTCAGTGAGTAGATAAGGTGCCTCATGTCATCTACTATGCTTCAAGAACTCTAGATGCTGCTCAGAAAAACTACACCACCACAGAGAAAGAAATGCTTGCTGTTGTCTTTGCTTTGGAGAAGTTTCAACCATACATCCTGGGATCCAAGGTGATAATCTTTTCCGATCATGCTACATTACGATATCTAATGTCAAAGAAAGAAGCAAAAGCTAGGCTTATGCGATGGCTATTGCTCTTTCAAGAATTTGATATCGAAATAAAGGACAAAAAGGGAGTAGAAAACGTCGTTGCTGACCATCTAAGCAGAATCGAAGGCAAGGAAGAAGATACTGCAATCAATGAAGCACTACCCTTTGAAGACGTGTTTGCCATTTCTCAACTTCCCTGGTATGCTGATATTGTCAATTTCTTGGCCACTCGACGTCTACCTCCAGATCTTAGCAAAGGAAAGAAGTTGAAGATCATCAGTGATGCCAAGTATTATCTTTGGGATGATCCATACTTATGGAGATATGGTTCTGATCAAGTTATGAGAAGGTGCATTCCTGATAATGAAATTCAATCAGTCTTAAAGTTCTGCCACAACGATGAATGCGGAGGCCACTTTGGACACAAGAAGACAGCAAGGAAGATTTTGAATTGTGGATTCTATTGGCCTACAATCTTTAAGGATTCTTATGAGTTCTGCAAGACTTGTCCACGATGCCAGAGAGTTAGAAACATATCGAAAAGGAATCAAATGATTCAATCACCTATATTCGTTGCTGAAGTCTTCGATGTATGGGGAATTGATTTCATGGGACCTTTTCCTCCATCAGATAAGAAGTATTACATCCTCTTAGCTGTGGACTATGTTTCCAAATGGGTTGAAGCTGTTGTTACGGAGAAGGATGATGCAAGAACGGTGGTCAAATTTATAAAGAATAATATTCTTCATAGATTTGGCATTCCAAAAGCTCTCATCAGTGATCGAGGTACTCACTTCTACAATAAGATTTGCAATCACTGGTTGAAAAATATGGAGTTTGCCACAAGGTATCTACTTCATATCATCCTCGAACCAGTGGTCAAGCCGAAATATCAAATCGGCAAGTGAAGCTGATTTTGGAGAAAACAATCAATGTTTAAAGAAAAGATTGGAGTATGCGACTAGGAGATGCTTTATGGGCCTATCGTACAGCTTACAAGACACCGCTTGGAATGTCTCCGTATAGGATTGTGTTTGGTAAGCCATGTCATCTACCTGTGGAGTTAGAGCACAAAGCATGGTGGGCAGTAAATTCCAGTTCTACAACTTTCTTTTGAAGTCCAAGACCCAGTTCTTCCATCTTCAAGCCCAAAAACGCCGTCGAAGTTCCTGCACGAATCCAGAAAATTCCAGGATCCTATTTTGACTTGGATTCTACTCTAGGAAGACTTTTAATCCAACTTGGAGACCAAGTTAGCCCCAAAACCGTCCTAGAGTCCTTTCCTAGTTAGAATTGGAGTCTTTAGGGTTATTTCCACTATAAATAGCCACCTTAGGTCTAGGTTTTTAGTGTATGTAGATTTAGAAATTGTTTTTTGAAGAATTGTTGAAGATTTGGAGGAAAAAAGCCTTGGAGCCGCCGCCCCCTCTTCTTCCCATCCATAAGATAAGTTTTTCTTCTTATTCTTTGGATGCTCACTCAATTCATGAGTGAGTAATCCTTTTCTTTTCTCCAATGTAGAATTTAATTGATCTCTTGACTTATATCATGGTGAGATTTTGTGCTTTTATATGAAAATTGTTAGGGTATTTGTTAATTCTCTGTTTTAATTCTATGTTGCTTGTTTTGATGGATTGGAGTCGACACTATCTTGATAAATTAAGTCAACATTAGCTAAATTGAGTCTAGAACTAATACTTCAGATTTAATTGTTTGTAGCAATTGGAGGAGAACTAATACTTCCTTCCAATAGATTTAGGAATCAATGGGTAAATTATTGCTTGTTGTGCTTGTTCATAAATTACTAGTTCTTAATGCTTTGTTCTTAACAAATCTCTAAGCCCTAATAAGGAAATTGGTTGCTATGAATAAAAGGGATAAATTAAGCTGGAAAAGAGACATTTTATCTAATTTGGTAATTTCAGATTTAATTCCAAACAAGCTATCCAATGTTTTCATAATTTTTAGATATCAATGATCCATGTTATTTTTGTCAAGAGGGATATTAATTCTATGTTGGAGGGTTTTCTTAATTATTTTCTCAATTTATTCACTGCTTTCTGATTAATTGTTTTCTTTAATTTTCTTGATTGCTTTCTTAGATATTTAATATTTAGTTTGATTTGATTTAATTCTACTTTCAAAATCCTCTTTATTTTGTTTGTTTGCTTAAAGAAAAAGAATAATAAGCTATCTCTCTGTGGATTCGACCCCTACTTGCCCTAGCTATTTTTAGTTAGTAATTGTTGGGATTATTTTGTGATTTGCTAACGACCGATCACATGGACTTATGAGTATTTTATATGGGATAATACTCAGCCCAAATAAACCCATAATTGGAGTCAAAGCCCCAATTTGCGCGGTCTAACCCCTGTGGAAATATTCAATTCCCGCAACCCTTTCCTATTTGGATTAGGATTCAGTGTAGTTTCGGTAAAAAGGCCATAACTTTCTGCTCAGACCTTTAAAAATTGTGTGTTAGTAGGCGTTGGAAAGAGGACTCCGAGATGTACAACTTTTCTTTGAAGCTCAAAGCCCAGTTCTACCATCTTCAAGCTCGAAATTCCTGTCGAAGTTTCTGCACCAATCCAGAATTTTCTTGAAGACCAAATTTTACTCTAGGAAGACTTTTAATCCAACTTGGAGACCAAATTAAGGCTTAAAACCGACCTTGGGGCTGTTAGGGTTGATTCCTAAGTCTATTAGGAGTCTAATAAGTCCATTATAAATACCCACCTTATGTAGAAACCTCGATACAATTTTAGATCTCTTTGTCTCTTCATCTTTTATTTTTCTCTAGTTTAAGAAGAGGGTGTCGCTCCCTCTCTTCAAGAGAGGGGTGCGATATCCCTAGTTGATGCCAAGGGGAGAATTCGTCAAGTTTGTAAGTTTTCTTATGCCTCTCATGGATTTTTTAGCTAAATTCTTAATACTACTTATCCTTTGGTGAATTTAATCAATTAATTATGGTGAGATTTGTGTGCTTATAATTTGATATTTGTTCTTGGTTTTATAGTATGCTAATCTCTGTTTATTTTATGATTTTGATGGTTGTTGATTTAGACTGCAGCTAATGATATGATTTGATAGATCTATAGTTAAATCAAGCTTCGAGCTAACCCCTCAAGTTTTGATTGTGTGGTAACAATTGGAAGAGAACTAACCATTTCTTCGAAGGGATTAGTAAACCTTATAAATTCTTGTTTGAATGAATAATTTTGGTTATACTTGATATGCATGTGTGAACAATTGTTCTTAATGCTTTGTTCTTAGTAATTCTTAAGCCTCAAAAGGCAAATTAATTGCTAAAGAATAATAGGGATAATTTAAGCCTCAAAAGGGAAATTTTATTCAATATACATGTTAGGGTTTTCCCTAGACCAATTATATAATTGAGAATAAAATATTAAATTCATCTTTTGAATCAAGGATCTATAGTTAATTTGATTGATTTCTACCATTGGAGAAGAAGTATGCTTTCTTATTATTGTTTTCTTTCTTAATTGTTATAGTTTAAATTTAATTTATTTTGCTTTATTTTTAGTTTAATTGCTTTTCTTTATAATTGCTATTTTTAATTCCCTGTTTTGAGTGATTCTTGGTGAAGATTTTATCTTTGGATAAGTCTATTCCCCTTCTCTGTGGGAATCGACTCCTGCTTGCCCTATCTACTTAGTTAGGAAATTGTGGGGATTATTTTGTGATTTGCTAACGACCGATCAACAGAAATTTGATGTGTGTGAAAAATAACTTAGGGGACTCCCTGTATATAGTGGAGTAAATCCCCTTTACATTTAATGCTAATCTGCTTCACTTGCAAGCAAAGTAAAATCCAATGGTGGATGATGCTCCAGGGAACCTTCCAGGTGTAGACACCCATTTTTGGCTCATATCCTTCAATTCAAATTAAATTGCTTCTTAATTTGCAATAGGGGGGCATTCGGGTCAATTTTTAATTTTCTAGGATATTCTGGTAGTTTTTTTTCTTTTCACTCCGTTGCATTTTGCATATTGCATCAATTCAATTTTTAGTCTTGCATGGGCATATCATAGTCTGCATTTAGCACTTTGGCAAAATAGTTAGTTTAGTAAAATTAGCTTGTTCAAAAATTACAAAAATATTTGCTTCTGCATTTTGACATTCATGCATTAGAAATTTATTTTCCTTGTTGGACCTAATCATTTTCATTATTGGAAGACCCAATTGCTTTTGGACTCATTATTGGATCTGATTGGTTTTGGGCAATTTTTGGTGTGATACTCACTTGTTGGCCCGAGTCCATTTGGACTCTTTATCTGTTGGGTTGATCCTAAGATAGATTTGGATCTTCCTTTTGGGTCATTTCAGCCTGGTCCATCTCTTATAAGAAAAATACAAAAAGAAGCATTTGTATCACATCAAAAATACCAAAATTGTTTTGCTTCTGCATCTTTTCTTTCGAACTTACAGTTTCCAAGTAAAGAAAAAGAATTCCTTCTGCTTCTCTTAAAATTACAAGTTCTAAAAGTGGCAGTACAAAAGTAAAGGCAGTGTAGTTTTCTCTTTCCTCCCTGTTGTTGTGATCGAACTCTCTCATGAGTTAGTTTCAGCTTCCAACCCAGTAGTTTCTGCATCATAAGATTAAAGTCAGCATCATTAGTCTGATTTAGCACATAAAGTTAGGATACTTCAGCACGTCACTCACATTTTAGCATTGCATGGCATTCGTTTTTTCAAAAATGTTTTGCATTGGTCAATCTAGCCAATAGCTCATGGCAAATCAGAAATTTCGAAGCATATGCATCCCACAAACATACATGCATTTCCCTAAGCACCCAATTACAAGTACTGCAGCAAGATACTCATCATTACATTTCAGCAGCATTTGATAACATCAAAAACAGGGCAGTTCAGTGAAGTAAAGCAAGGTCCAGCAAGCATAGTCACAAGCTTCCAAGAATGTATTGAGCTAAGCATGCAGCAAACAATTCACAAGAACATGGTGATTCAGCAAGTGTAACATTTCAAGCAAGTTTGAGAGGTTAAGCTACATGTCAGAAATGGAATTCAGAAACCAATAGAGCATCGAGATTTCAAATATTCAATCAATCTCAAACAATTCAGCGTGCAATTTCAACATATCAAAGCACAATAAACAGCCCATTGACAGCATTCCATGGCATCCCATTTCACTTCACACAAGCACACATAGTCACATGGCAACAGGATTTTGTTCACATGCATTTACTTTGCACTCAAAATTTCATTAGAGTATGGTATCTTTATCAACATTTTGACTTCCTGTTTCATATACAAAAGTTCATGAGCATTGGTTCCTTTAGTTCAGCATACACTGCATTTCATGTCAATAAAAAACAGCAAAAACAGAGCATATACATTCCCACACATGGAACACTCAAATAGCAACAGTTCATTTTTTGTTTAAAACACAACACTTTTCTTTTAGTATGCATTTCATCTAGTTTTTGAATTATTAAATTTATTCCTTCATTCACAGCAACATCTTAAATCAAATGCCATTTCAAGAGAGTAGAGAAAAGAGTCAGTTGGCAAGCAAATAAATTTTAACAGAAAGAAGGAGAGAGAGGCTCACATGTACAACTGTCCTTCCATCATTGGTTTCCCATTTTACCCAGCTCACCATCCATCACACGTGGGCAAACAAAATTCACCTGCAAGAAAAATAGAAAACAAATTAGTGATGAATTTGAAGTTGAGCACAAAAGACAAAATAAAGGAAATAGAGAAGAAACTGCTCACTGCCAGCACACAACTCACAAGTAGGCAAAACCGTGTGAATTTTTGGTCCCCTTACTCTCCAATTGCCACCTGCAAATGAGACAAAGAAGAATTAAAAAGGAAAAATCAGTGAAGGGGAAAATTAGATAGCCTTAGGATCAAACAAAACAAAGTCTCACCTTTGATGAAGAGAGAGACTGGAGCTTTCAAGGAGAATATATACCAAGCCATCAGACAAAAAAAGGGGGGGAGTTTTTTGGAGGGTCTTTAGAAGAGCTTGAGGGTTTTTCAAAAAACAATAAATATATATAGATACAGAAGAGAGAAAAGGGGAATGAAGTGAAGGACTCACCACTGTTATAAGCCCTTTTATTCAGGGTTGTCTCTGCCATCGTTTCTTCCTCCCCTTTTCACCTCCATTCTTGTCCTGCAACAAGAAAAAATAGCTAGAGTTAGGATTTGAAGGTTTGGATTTAGGAATTAATGGGATTAATAGGCTCTTGCTTCGAGTGCAAAGGGTTGGTATTAGTCGGAGTTAGGGTCGGCATAAGTCGGAGTTCGGCTCCGCCACCGGGATTTGGAGCTTTAGGTGTCGGCTTAGGTTAGTTTTGAGGCTTTTGTGCCTAGAAGTGATGTTTTGATGAAACTGAAGGGTGAAAAGAGAGAGTAAACTGAGAGGAACCACATACCTGAAAATCGAGTCAATCCGGCGGTCGGATTGTCGGGATCGGAGAAGCAAAAGTGGTTCGGCCAAGAAAGATTTTGGGGCTTTGGAGGTTGTTTTGGAGAAACCTAAGACCAGATTCGGGAAGGGTAGATTGAGGCGAGGTTTCCCGCAACTTTTCAGCCCAAACGGTGGTCGGCAGGAGCTCTAGTGTGTCGAAACGTTCGCGTCCGGAGAACCCTGCCGAGACGATTTTGAAAAAAAGGAGTCGCCACTAATCTTTTTTGCGGTTATTAAGTCTAATATTAACCTAAGTTTGGCGAAGGTAATACTAAATCTAATCCAGTCTGCTTAACCAGAGTCTATGGGTTCGGGAGTCGATTACGCTCGGGGAAGGATTAGCACCCCCGAGTCGCCCGTCAAGTGACGGTACCTCTAGTCTAACTAGATTTATCGGATCAAAAAGAAAAGTTGGTTGCTTTTTAATCCTAATCTTGATTATTATTAGAAAGGGTTATGAAAGAAAATAAAACCATTTTTGAAACCAATGTCGAGAATTCGGAGAATATAATTGAACATCGTCGATTAATTCTGTTACGATTCTCTTTCACTGTTTGTTCTTTTGTCGAATCCTCCGCACTAGGAAGAAATTTTTGAAAATGATGTGACAAAATCTTTTTACCATTTTTTTTTGTTTTTGAAAAACTTGATCAATTTTATTAATTTCCAAAATCTCCTTTTAGAATTGCTTAAAAAATATTCTTTTTTTGAAAATGCTTATCTTGAAAACTCTTGAATTACCCATTTCTTAATTTTGAAAATAAGAGAATACATTTGAGAAAAAAAAACAAATTTTGAGAACACATTTTATTACATCTTTTAATTTTCTGATTTTTCCATTTTTCCATTTTTTCTTTTTTTCCATTTTTTTTTTTCATTTTTTCTTCAACTTTGACCTAAATATTAATGCATGTATGAAATGATGAATCCAAATTCTGGTTTATTAGTTGATTAATAAAAAGGAATTTATTTGAATTGGCCTTCACGAACCTAGCTCGGCCCTCCGGGGATATTCGTAAAGATCATTCAATCTCGGGGCGAAATCTCGAGAGGTAGTGCCTGAGCACCTTTACCCGAGATTAGCCCGTCATAGTTAAAACGCCTCTTTATTAATCGAAGCTTATAATGGTGGCATGAAATGCAAACAATTACAATAACCGAAAATAAATATGACATGCATGTGTTAACTACTAATTACCAAACTAACTTAAATTAATTACAAGCCTGAAAATAATTGAATTAACAAATAAACTAAAAGAAACTAAAAAAAACTAAAGGGCGAATTGGACAAACTGGGGACAAAACCCCAATTTTCAAATCCAAATCAACTTAATCCGAAATTATAAAATCCACTTGAATTACTTTCAATTTGAACATCAAGATTTCAACATCAATTTGCCATGAATAAACACAATTTTCACTTAAAAATTCAATCTTTTAGCCTAAATCCCAATTTCCATATTTAATTAGTAAAATTCAAGAATCAAAAGCACAAATTAAATACCAATAATGTAAATCAAGCACCTAATTGCAAAATTCTAGCATAATTTCTTTAATCAGGGGTCAAATTGAATAAAGCAGGGACCAAATTGCATTTAATTAAGAAATAAACCATAAATCAGGGATTAAGCCGCACAAATCACAAATAAAATCCTAAATCAGGGACAAAATTGAATCAATTAACAAATGAAACACCAAATAAGGGACAAAATTGAAAACGGAAACAAACTTCAGGTTTTATGTGAATTGAAAAACAAATCAAGGGATTTAATTGTATCAAATTAAGGGTTCAATTGAAGAAAGTTAGAAATTTTACCTGAATTGATGAATTCCAATTCAATCAAACACTGAAACGACGTCGTTTAGGTTAAAACCTCAAGGCACTATATAAACTCACATGTCTTCTTCTTCCTCAAAGCCTTATTTAACCCGAAACCCTAGCTGCCCAAATACCTCCCCGTCGGAAATCGCCACCACCTTCAACCACCGTGCCCGAGCTCTGGCTAGCCTCCGATGATCTTCATCATGTGTGTACACATTCCCTGCGGTCCACTGATTCCAGATCTGGCCTCTATTCCGCGAGATCTCGCTTGTAGCCCCGTAGATCTGTCCCTAACCGAGCCTCCACCTCTCTCTTCAGATCTCAAGATCCAACCATAGGATCAACCAGATTTTTGGGTATACCCTTCTTCTTTACCTCGCGACCAAACCCCCTTAAACCGATCCGAGATCAGATGCTTCCACCAACGGGCCTTCAAGATTTTAAGGTAAGACTTTAACCTCCCTAAATCTCAATCAGTTTCCTCTCTTTCTTTTAAAAAATTTCTCTGTGCATGTGTGTGAGGATTTTAGAGTCAGAGTTGAGAGGGAGAGGGTTGCGAAGAGAGGGAGAAGATCGAACTTTTTTTTAGTGGGTATCAGGAAGTGTCTAGTGGGAGAAATCTGTATTCAATTTTTTCTGTGTTATTGTGTGTATATGTGGGAGAGCGAAAGTTGAGAAGATTTGTGAGAGTCTTTTTTTTTGTGTTCTTTTGTGTGGGACGTGTGAAGTTGTGAGTTTTTTTTTTTTTTTTTTTGAGTCTGTGGTGGAGAGAAGATGAGAGGTTTCTAGCGAGAGAGTTGTGTAGTGAGAGGGTGTAGGTGAGAAGGGTTGTTGTTTGTCAGAGAAAAAAAATCAGAGAGGTTATGGAGAGAAGCCTCTAAAGTCCGAGTGTGGAGAGCAACTGATTTTTTGAAGAGAGCCGAAATCCCCTTGATTCAATGCATCATTTTCCCCATCTTTGTCTAACCAATTTTTTTGTCTCCTTGTGCAGGTTTGTTGGGGAAGATAAGATCAAAGGGGAAAAATTCATTTGCCCGTGTGGGAAGGTGAGACTTGAGGGAATAGTGAGTTGCTTGATGCCTGTGATAGGAATACAGGGAATTGATGAGTATCTTGTTTTTGTAACCATGACTAACCCATTTGCTTAATGCTCATGATGGATTCCTTGTTGATGAAGTGCGAGGTCAAGATTTGCTCATGCTTGCTGTTTCCAAATGCCTCCTGTCCTTTTAAAAATGACTGCTTGCCAATGCGCACATTGCTTGTTTTTTTCTGAGTTAAACTGTCGAGACTTATGCATAACAGATGATGCTCTATTGAAAGATGCATGTTGCCACGATTGCGAACATGTCACTGCAGGGGATGGACGGGTTCAATTAAAGGGTTCCTAACACCAAGTGCTTGAAGCAAAGAGGTAATCACCAGAGGAGTGAAGGGATGTGAAGACAGGGATTTGAAGTTGTAAGGAAACAAGGCCAATCAAGCTACTTTTGAATTTTGTAAATCCTCACAAATGAAAGTTTAAAAAAAAGGACCATATGTAAATGAAGATTTTCTTTCTTTTT
>AWUE01013301.1:0-28017 GCA_001974825.2 Corchorus olitorius
ATCATATTCAAAATGTGTTTTAATCAAATCACGCCATTTCAAAGTGAATGATGCAAATGACAATCAAATACCAATTAAAAAAGCACTTACTAATTAACTATCTTACTAAAGTGTTGAAATGAATTATCAATTAAGAAAAGGACCAAAATACCCCTAAATGTACAAATGACTAAAATGCCCCCAGATGTGCAAATGACTAAAATGCCCCCTTGATGTGCAAATGACCAAAATGCCCCTGGATGTCCCCAATGCCAAATAAGAAATAAATTGATTTAATTTGAAAGGATATGGACAAAAATGGGTGTCTACAGCTACCCCTATTTGTGCGCTTTCTAACTATCGAGAAGTGTGCAAAGAAGTAATTTGTGTACTTTTTGAGAGTTATAAAGCGTGCAAAGACGTAGACACCCATTTTACTGGAAAGTTGCAAAAACCTTGATTCACCAAATCAAACTTTGAAGAAACACTACACCGCAGAAACTTAATTTACTGAATCTGTTTGAAAACGTGTTGCACCAAGCTCACCGACTTCTGGTCCTTGAAGAGATGCACCGTATTGTAGACACCCATTTTGTCCTGTATCCTTCGATTTAAAACAATTTATTTATTAACTGACATTAGGGTCACTCTCAGGGGCATTTTGGTCATTTTACATATCCAGGGGCATTTTGGTAATTTGGCACATCTAGGGAGCATTTTGGGTCATCTCAAGTACTTCTTAAGTCATTACAGCTAATTAAGGAATCAAATTTTAGGTTGGACACTTTTAGCATTTTTTGGGCATTTTAAGGTTTAGCCTCATTCAGTAGTGTTGCATTTGGCACTTTTAATCTGTTTTATCTTTTAACTCATATAAGAAGCATCATGGTTACCTATTAAGGTGGTTCATTTAGCAAATCTATGTCCAACTAGTAGTAGTAATTATCAATTGACAAAAAAGAAAGGATAAAAGGCTTTGTTGGTTGCACTTTGCATATTCAGTATAGTACATTTTTATTATTACATTTGCATGTTTCCTATAGGTTCCAATTAGTAGCTTGATTAAGCCTCATGCATTATTTTGACTTTCTTTGCTTGGCATTGCATTGCACGCATTATTTTGATTTTCTTTGCTTGGCATTGCATGTATTGGATTGCATTCAAAAGATACAAAAAAGATTAGTGATAATTAATAAAAAAGGAAAGGAAAATAGGGTTTTGTCTTTATTATTGCATGTCATTTTACATCTACATACTAAAGTTTACATGTGCATTACAAATACAAAAAGATGGTGGTTGTAATCTACATTCGCATCCCTTTTTACATTCCACATTGGCATTCCTTTGGCACTCCACATTTACATCTTCTTTGGCACCAAAATGATGTGTGCAGGGGGATGGCTCGCATTTCTTGAGGGACTTTAGAAGGTAAGAGTGCTCCATCTGCAGGATCAAGCACAAACAACAAAGAAAGAAATGTGAAATGTGCCCCCATAACTCAAAGGCCTGTGCACTATGGATTAGTTTACACACCAAAGGAGCAAGAGCATATGTTCTTAGGGACAGTTACTGTTGGCCAAGTTGAACACAAGGCCTGAGATTCAGTCTCAGTCTTGAGATGTCAACAAGACCATGGAGGCAAGAGCAAAATATGTCAGTAATGAACACTAAAAAACAACACAAAGGAACAAGAGACATATCAGGGGGCAAAGTAGTTTCAAACAGGGGATCAAATGTACAATTAACCAAAGTGATGAACCTTTCAATTACATGCAGCTTTAGGCATTCATTTTTTGCATTTTAACTAATTCAGCAAGCATTCTCACAAGACTTTAAACTCCAGCATCATCACAGGCATTCAGATGACATATGAACTATATAATGCTCATCAATTGGCAGAATACTCAAGGCCCAGGAAAATGCACATGATAAAGGTTTCAAACATGCATAAAAGGAGGCAAAATTTTCATGACAACTTGTCCTTAATTCAACAGGAAAAAGTACAAACAAGGAACAACGGTTAGGCAGTAATAACCTAGAGATAAATCACAGAATTAACACCAGAAAAGGGGAAGAAATTACCTGAGGAAAAGAAATTGGGCCTGGACAGCTCATCTTCCCAAATCTTATCACTTCACCTGCTCCCAACAGCCGTAAGAAGAGAGAGAAGATTCATGAACCCGAAAGATAAGGAAGAGGAGGATAGCTGGCTCGAGGAGAAATTCTAGAGGGAGCTCCTCACTAAAAAACAAAAAATTCTTCCTCCATTTTTTTGGCTGACACGATCATATTGATTCTCTTGATAGCCTCTCACAGAATTATTGACCAGCTTCCTTCGAAAACCTCTAGGACAACACACACTCTGCCTCCACCAAAAAATTTCAGTACGCTCCACCTCAGAAAAACAGAAGGCCATCCGCTCATCGACACCATCTTTCAATCTTTCTCACCCCACCAAAAAATCCCTCTCACGCACACTCTCTGACCCTGAACACTCCCCTTCTCGCCCATAAAAATGCCTTTTTTCTTTCTCTCCTCCCAGTCGAAAAAACCGAGAGTTCTCTCCCAGTTAAGCGATTCATATCCATAAATGACCAAAAGATTAAAAGTCAAGACCTTTACCTTTGAAAACGGCTCTCAAATTCGATCCCCACACCCGACGCCCATTAAAGCCTTTATCTTCCCATCTCAGTTACAGCCCTTCATCGTGTTAAAGGGTAAGGATTGTGTTCGAGTGGCGCCGGTCCAAGCAGTGTTGAGATGCCGAAAGTATAGGCTTGGGGTTCGAGAGAAACAACGAAAGGAAGAAGAAGGGTAGGACGGCGCGAAAGAGGGTAACAGAAGAGATCTAGGGTTATAAGCCCTTTAAGACCAAAATAGCGCCGTTTTGGTAGAGGTAATTTCCTATTCCTTTCAATTTAACCCCTTTTTACGCGATTTGTGCAATTTTGGGCCTGCCAACTGCCATTCTCTTTAATTTGGGCTTGATATTACTTGATTGATGCAATTTGAGACTGGTTATACTTAATTTCTACAATTTGAGGCTTGTTTGAGTGTGATTACTTTAAATTGAAACTTGTTTAGGCTCCTTTTCTTATAAAGATGCTAAATTTGAGTTTTTTTTGTTACTTGGGCTCTTATATGTATAAAAATCCTAGCTTTCAAATTCTAGAGTTAAAATCTTGATTTCTTTGTTAGTTAAATTAGTCCTTGTGTTGAATGTTTAGTTGAGTTTAGTCTAATTGGCCAAGAATTGCTTAAAGTTGGGATCTTTAACCTAAAAATTGATTTTTTTATTTAATTGGTTGTTGTTGAGTGATTTGCAATTTTGATTTAAAAAGGCATGATTTTTGGGTGTTTATGGTATAAAGGTTGTGTCTTTTGGTTAATTTAAGTGTGTGATGCCAAAGTTTGAATTTTTATGTTTAAATTGACTAAAAAAAATGAAAAAAATATGATCTTTTAATCTAGCTTTATGAATTCTTGATTAAATTGCCTTTTCTATTGGAATATGAGATCTATGTTTGAAAATGTTTGTTTGCCCAATTTGGAAATAGAAGTGTAATTACTTGAGTTAATCTTGATTTGGGAAATAGGGTCTCAACTTAAAGTAAAAGTTTTCTTTAATTGAAATTAGCTTGAAGATGATATGTAAGACACTTCGGGTTAATTTCAATTTTAAGGAAATTGAACTTGGAGTTAAGACCTAATTTCCCAAATAGGGATTAACTTGGAAGGTAATTAAGAAATTTTTGGAATGATGATTGTCACTTGGTCAATTTAGATCTTTAATTTACATTGATGTGGTACAAATCGCGTGTTATTGCCTGAATATTACTGATCATTTTCTTTAGTGTGCAGAAAGTCCCCAGCAAGCCCAGTCCGGCCCATAAGTCTTATTTTCTTTCTTTAGTTATAGTTAATTTGTTAATTGGTCCAATCAGGCCTTGGTTTGTAATAATTTAGTAACGTAGAGTAGTATTAAAGTAGGATTAGCTGCATACATGTCATATTTATCTGCCATCGATTATATCTGCTCGCATTTCATGCCACCTTTAAATTCAGTTAACAACCGTAACCCCTCCGAAGAAGGGGCATTCAGTGAGTGGTCGAGTTTTCGGGGCCACTGAATGTCCCTGAGGATGAGACGGCTCTTTTCGGGATGTATCGGGGCTCCGAGCATATATCCCGGGAAGTGCCTTCAAAAACTCGGGTTACGCGAGTTAGCTTAAATAATTGGACTTTGCATTCATCATTTGCATACATGCATTAATCTAGAGATAGAAAAAGAAGAAAATCAAAAATAAAAAAATCATAAAAGCAAAAGAGGTCATAAAAGGTTTTTTTCAAAAAAGGTTTTCTCAAATCATGTTCTCTTATTCGATTTTCAAAGTTAAGAATTGGATAATTCAAGAGTTTTCAAGGTAAGCATTTTCCAAAAAAAAAGAATGTTTTTTTAAGCAATTCCAAAAAGAGGATTTTGGAAATTAATAAAATTGATCAAGTTTTTTTAAAACAAAAATATGGTAAAAGATCTTTGTCACGGCATTTTCAAAACTCCTTCCCGGTGTGGAGGACTCAACAAGAGAACAAATAATGAAAGAGAATCGTGATAGAATTAATCGACAGTGTTCGATTACGTTCTTCGAATTCTCGATATTGGTTTCCAAAAAAATAGTTTTATTTTCTTTTTATAACCCTTTTAATAATCAAAATTAGGATTAAAAGCAACCAATTTTCTTTTCGACCCAATAGATCTAGATAAACTAGAGGTACCGTCACTTGACGGGCTACTCGGCAGTGCTAATCCTTCCTCGAGCGTAATCGACTCCCGAACCTAGACTTAGGTTATAAGACCGGACCTTAGGTTTAGTGGGTCCCATGCCAAGCACTGGACCTCATTAGACTTAGGTGGCCTTTAGGTGAGTAATCACACCTTTAAAAAGATTAGTGGCAACTCCATCCATTTCCAATGTCGTCTCGTCAGGGATCCCCGGACCCGAACGTTTCGACACACATCAACTTGATTCACTGAATCACCCTAATCTATTTGAAGATTCGCTGCACCGAGCCCACTGAGTCCATATTGAAGATGCTACACCGAGTCATCCTGATCTATTTGAAGATTTGCTGCACCGAGCCCACTGAGTCCATATTGAAGATGCTACACCGAGTCATCTGAATCCATCTTTGAAGATGCTACACCGAGTCATTCGAGTTCATCTTTGAAGATGCTGCACCGAGTCATCTGGATTCACCTTTGAAGATGCTACACCGAGTCATCTGAGTTCAACTTTGAAGATGCTACACCGAGTCATCTGGATTCAAATTTGAAGATGCTACACCGAGTCATCTGAGTTCAACTTTGAAGATGCTACACCGAGTCATCTGATTTCAACTTTGAAGATGCTACACCGAGTCATCTGGATTCAACTTTGAAGATGCTACACCGAGTCATCTGAGTTCAACTTTGAAGATGCTACACCGAGTCATCTGAATCTAACTTTGAAGATAAACCTAAATCACTGAAAACTTCCTTGACTGGCCGCACTGGATCACTTGAAGATAAACTTAAACCACTGTAAATTTTCTTGATTGATCGCACTAGATCACTTGAGGAAAACTTAAACCACTGCAAATTTGATTGATTGACCGCACTGGATCACCTTTAGGAAACTTCCTTGATTGACCGCACTTGGGTCACTTTTAGGAACCTTAAACCACTGTAAACTTGACTGATCGCACTAGATCACTTGAAGAAAAACTTAAGCCATTGTAAATTTGATTGATCGCATTGGATCACTTAAAGATAAATTCGAACCACTGTAAACTTGATTGATCGCACTGGATCACTCGAAACCACCAGAAACTTTCTCGATTGACCGCACTGGATCATTTGAAGTAACTTTGAAGCATTGGAGAATTGAAGAATTGGAACGCCAAATAATTGAAGTATGGAGCGTTGAATATCCCCAATCATTCTAAAATAAAGTGAAGAAAGACCACCCTGGGTCAATTTGAAGAAAGATTGCCCTGGATCAATTGAAGTAAACTGAAGAATGATCGCCCTAGATCAGTTGAAGAAAGATCGCCCTGGATAAATTGAAGAGAGACCACCCTATGTTAACTGAAAATAAGCTGAAGAACGGTCGCCCTCGATCATTCTGACATAAACTGAAGAAAAACCGCCTTGGGTCAACTGAAATAAACTGCAAAAAGACCGCCATGGGTCAACTAAAATAAACTGAAGAAAGACCACTCTGGGTCAACTAAAATTAACTTAAGAATGATCACCCTGGATCGACATGAGAATAACTGAAGAAAGACCACTCTAGGTCAACTAAAATAAAATGAAGAATGATCACCCTAGATCAACTTGAGAATAACTGAAGAAAGACCACCCTGGGTCAACTAAAATAAACTGAAGAAAGACCGCCCTGGTCAACTTAAATAAACTGAGGAATGATCGCCCTGGACCAACTTGAAAATAACTGAAGAAAGACCACTTTGGTCAACTGAAATAAACTGAAGAATAATCACCCTGGATCGATTGAAATTTTGAAGATCGACTGAATGACCTGCCCCGGGTTTAACTTTGAGAATAATCTGGTTCCATGTATGCTCCATCCAATGACTGAGCCCTTTTCCCTTCTCTGAACCGTGACTTTTGAACTATCTGCTTGTTTCTTTGCAAGATTCACTTCATATATTTCTTTTCATGTCTTATCCAAACTTGCTTTTCTTTGCCTACCCACTCCTCCTGCTTATATCCATTCTGACTTCTGATTCCTTTGTCCTAAGCGAATTCTTTTCCAATTATTCTGAATTCCTCTTCCTACTCTTACTATGAATTTGATTCTTTGTCTTGCAATTCCCTGCTATGAAAGAGGATGAAATGCTCTAATGTATGCATGTATGAATGAATGCCCATGTATGAAGAGTAAAGAATGAATTGACTAAGGAGAGTAATATGATATTGACTTCCCTTGTGTAACCAAATGTCTCCTTGACAAGCTTTTAGCTGACTCCTTTGCCCCAATCTTGGTACCATCTTCCTTGCCAACTTTCTGCAACATAATTTAACTCAGAAGTCAAAAATTCTCATCATGTAGTTGAATTTTCTTGAAACATGACATGATTTAAAATGATCCCACAAGACATTGCCCTTTTGCCCCTAGACAACCTTTTATGATTTTGCTAAAATTGCCCCATATACATGTGGCCCTACTAGAAGAAGACTTTCTCAAAAAGATTTGGTGACCACCAGTTAGAAAACTTTCCCGTATGAGATCCTTGACTTAACCTTCTTCTTGGGCTCACAAATAGAATGCAAATATTTTGCAAAACTCATTTTCAAAGCATTCTCAATTTGTCACCTTATCCAAAATGATTTGCATTAACACTGGTATTGAAAGGAGTATGGTTCGAAAGGGTTAAATAGCAATTGTCAAAAAGATTTATTTTGGTGTGTTGTCTTCACTTGACGAGACTGGAGTGCTTGATGACATCGTCTACTCTCGAGTCAATGCTTATTACTGCGCAAGAAGTCATGTTTTCTCCGACTTTTTGGAGGCTCTACGAATTCCCATCTTTGCTCTAGACTGCCCTTTTTGGGTTTTCACCCTAGAGCTGTATCCTTCTTTTTTATTTGATTAATTTGATTTTGCTTCTTTTTTCCTCATGAATGCACTTGCATTTGAAAAACTTTTGAAAACAATTTTCTCTAAAAACCTTTTAGGGAAAAACACTTTTTCTTTTGCAAAAAACAATTTCTATTTAGGAACAATCCCTTCACCTTCGATATCTTGACCTGATCAAAGATGCACTTTATTAGGCACGTAATGTGGGAATGGGTTAGGGGTGCCAAAGAGAGGGTAAAAGGCTCAAAAATGTGTTTGAGGGTGCTCGATCCAAGGATCACTTTCTTTGTTGTGAAGGATGCTACTGAACTTGATCTTCCATTTTTCTGCTTTCAGCTTCTTCATTTTTCCTTTTGCTTTTCTTTTCAATTTTTTTTGACCTTTTGCTTTCGATGCATTTTTTTATTTGAACTTTGATTGGAATTACTTGATGAAGTGAACTGAATGCTTCTTTATGAATTGAACTCATTAATGCTGGAATGCCCTACTTAAACTTTAAGTGCAGACCCGTTCCTTTGAGATCGATCCTTCTTCATCTTTGCCCCCCCAGTGTGGAGGGTGATCCTTGATCAGGGTTGAATCGAAAGAAAATCCATAAGGCTCAAAGGTGACATCAATGGATAATTTTCTGCAAGCGAAGGGATAAGAAAGAAGGCCATTTATCATTTCAGATCTGGATATTTTGATGAAAGGCGACTCTTAAAAGACTCAAAACCTTTTTGGAAACCTATTTTTCAAAACCTTTTCTTGAAAACAATTTTCTTGAAAAACATGTCTTGTTTGTTTTTTTTACCACCCTGAAAAACTGTGCGAGCACATGATGTTGCAATTCTTTTTATTCTCTTTTTGCGACCTCTTTCTTTTTTAGGCCCAGTTTTTCTTTTTCTTTGATAGGAATTTGATGATTGATGTCTTCTGCCTCATTGTCTTGTCGAGCCTCTTTATTGATGAAGATGAGCATGTTATTACTACGTTGAGTGTTGCTTCCCACTAAGCACAAGGGTGAAAGAGGTATCTCGACACTTGAAGTGGTTTGAAAGGTGTTATGTAAGTGCGCTTATTCGATTTTTGAACCAGTCTTCCCAAGGCTTGCAAGTAATTTGAATTTGGTCTCTGAAAGTAATTTGGCCGGAGGAATGGAGAGATCTCAATATGTCTCAGATTAAAATTCGCTTCCAAGAGAAAGAATGGGCTCTTTTAGGATCAATGAAATTTGGGGTTCTGAGCAGTGTTGACATAAATCGGGTAATCATGTTATCATCTTTAAAAACGTTCCAATTTTGATCTCAACTTATCTTTTTTGTTCAAAACACAATTGTTTATTCAAAAGAATCTTGTTTTGTTTTTTTCCCCAAACCTTTTATAAATCCGACATTCCTTTGCTCATTGTCCAAGTGAAAATTATAAAGCACTTTTCGGAACTGTCTCATAGTGGTGATTACCCAATTCAGCCAACATTCACAGTCAAAAGTGCAAAATTTTAACAATTATAAGCATGACAAGATACAAACGACAAAAATCTATGCAGATGCTATGCACGTGAGAAAAGAGTTCATCAGTTTCAGAAATTCCCTTCTTATGGCAGGTTTCCATTTCCCCTTGTCACTGATTTGGATTGTCTATTTTTCCATCCTAGAGTCGTATATTGAACAACCACTGGTTTGAGCGAGAGCGACTTTACTGGCACGACCTGGCTTTGGACAATATATCTGAAAGAGAACTTCATCGATCATGCTCGCTGATTAAGGCTCAATGCTGCACTTGATGCTTCCAAAAATGCTCCCCTAATGATGTTAGACTCCAATAGATAGAAAACCAGTAATATCTACAAGAAATATATTGCCTATATGCACAAAATGTATATATTTACAAAAGATCAGGATGATGCAAAATAGATGCATGTAGCAATGAATGGATAATGCACGACCTATGCATGAACATATATACAAAGGAATGGATAATGCATGATGGATGTATGAACTTATATATATGGAGACATGGACAATGCATGAAGGATGTATGACATATATCAAATGAGATATGGACAATGCATGAAGGATGTATGACATATATCAATGGATATGATGATAACTTATTAAATCATAAAAAATGTGTACATAGATGCAACATGACATGGCACTCTATGTCAATAAACGAATAAATGGATATGCATGGTCAATTATAGAATATATGGATGCATGAGAATACAAAAATGATGTCATGATTTTCTAGGATGGAACCTGCCAAACAGAAGGGTTATTCATATGTAACTGCAAAAAGGAAAGAGAGACAAAACAAAAATGGTTGATAACTAAGCATAATGATAAAGCATGAATGAATAACTGAGAATTAAAGTAAAATGCAAAATGCAAATGACGTGGCATTCGAAGTCTCTTGCTGATGGATACATAGAAAAGATGCATGACATGGCAAACTATATTGATGAGAAGATGCATGAGCATGCATGAACAATTATGCTTTTGAAGATGTGAAATGCATGGGGATGCACAATGCAACCTGCAAAACAGAAGAGTTATATAGATACGCCTGAACCTGAAAACAAAAAAAAAGAGTGACCAGTAACTAAACATAAATATGAACAAGTGGCTGAGAATCGAAAAGAAAATTCATGCCCCCCCCACCTTTTTTTATCGAACTGTGAATAATACTCGAACTGTGAGTCTTTTGGGGCAGGTTGGTCCATTTACCGAGAGTAAAAGAGCTTACTCTCTCTACGGTCCTTTTTTTGAAAACCGAGGAGTAAGGGTAAGAGGTGTTCCTTATGTGTGCCTAATACACTCCTTCTCACGGGTTTGGCTCTACTTAGGCAAGAAGCCGCTCCACTATATGCTGGGTGAAGCTTCACCTAAAGGTTCCCAATTCAATATCACTAGCATCCATTGCTGGGCTAATAGGATTTCCTTTGGGTGGAGGTTTTTCGCACAACCTGCACGGGGACAAACGAGTCCCACGAAGGCTTGCTATTATACCTCCCGAAACTAAAGGTATGCCTGGGTCTGAGGCGGTCTATGCATGAATGCAAAGTAAAAGTGAAGTGTGTGAAGGAACGGCTTACCAGTACCTTAAAACTAAACCTGGCAGACCTAGTAACTAACCACAACAGAAGACAAAGAAAACAACAAGATAGGGGTGAAGATAGCAGAAATATCAAAGCACAAGAGCAATATACACCAAAACAAATAAACCGAAACAAAACAAAGCAACCATTTTATTAGCCCTAGATCTTGTTTAGACTAGGTGAGGCCTGACTCTCTAAAAGTCCCCAGTGGAGTCGCCAAGCTGTGGAAACGTTCGCGTCCGGGGAACCCTACCGAGACGACTTCGAAAAAAGGAGTCGCCACTAATCTTTTTTGCCTAGGTGTGATTAGCCACCTATCCGGTTATTAAGTCTAATATTAACCTAAGCTTGGCGAAGGTAATACTAAACCTAATCCAGTCTGCTTAATCGGAGTCTATAGGTTCGGGAGTCAATTACGCTTGGGGAAGGATTAGCACCCCCAAGTCGCCCGTCAAGTGACGGTACCTCTAGTCTAAGTAGATCTACCGGGTCAAAAAGAAAAGTTGGTTGCTTTTTAATCCTAATCTTGATTATTATTAGAAAAGGGTTATAAAAGAAAATAAAACCATTTTTGAAACCAATGCCGAGAATTCGGAGAATATAACCGAACATCGTCAATTAATTCTATTACGATTCTCTTTCATTGTTTGTTCTCTTGTCGAATCCTCCGCACCGGGAAGAAATTTTGGAAAATGCTGTGACAAAATCTTTTTACCATTTTTTTTGCTTTTGAAAAACTTGATCAATTTTATTAATTTCCAAAATCTCCTTTTGGAATTGCTTAAAAAAACATTCTTTTTTTTGAAAATGCTTACCTTGAAAACTCTTGAATTACCCTTTTCTTAATTTTGAAAATAAGAGAACACATTTGAGAAAAAAACAATTTTTGAGAACACATTTTACTACATCTTTTAATTTTCTAATTTTTCAATTTTTTCATTTTTTCCTTTCTTCTTTTTTCATTTTTTCTTCAACTTTGATCTAAATATTAATACATGTATGAAATGATGAATGCAAATTCCGGTTTATTAGTTGATTAATAAAAAGAAGTTTATTTGAATTGGCCTTCACGAACCTAGCCCGGCCCTCCGGGGATATTCGTAAAGATTATTCAATCTCGGGGCGAAATCTCGAGAGATCGTGCCCGAGCACCTTTACCCGAGATTAGCCCGTCATAGTTAAAAATGCCTCTTTATTAATCGAAGCTTATAATGGTGGCATGAAATGCAAACAATTACAATAACCGAAAATAAATATGACAAGCATGTGTTAACTACTAATTACCAAACTAACTTAAATTAATTACAAGCCCGAAAATAATTGAATTAACAAATAAACTAAAAGAAACTAAAAAAAACTAAAGGGCGAATTGGACAAACTGGGGACCTTTCTGCACATCAAGAAAACAATTAGCGAAGTTCAAGAGGCATGCAAACAAAACAAGATACAAATCCAAAATCAAAGACCAAAGCAAGAGCAAATTGAACTTAAACAAAAGAGAATATGAGTCCTGGGATATGCTTACACTACCATTGAATCTAATTTAGGAAATCAATTCTTTGGTCTTGAAATCTTAATTCCCAAATCAAAAGGCATTCAAAAGAATTCGCCAATTTCCTTCAAGTTATATTCAAATTTGGAAAATTGGGTTTTTGATTCCAAGCTTTATTTTCTTCCCAAAAATCAAAAATGATCCAAAATGTCTAGCATGTCATCCTTAGGTCATCTTCGATTTAAGGAGAAACTATAGCTTTAAATCAAAACCCCAATTTTCAAATCCAAATCAACTTAATCTGAAATTATAAAATCCATTAGAATTACTCTCAATTTGAACATCAAGATTTCAACATTAATTTGCCATGAATAAACACAATTTTCACTTAAAAATTCAATCTTTTAGCCTAAATCCAATTTCCATATTTAATTAGTAAAATTCAAGAATCAAAAGCACAAATTAAATACCAATAATGCAAATCAAGCACCCAATTGCAAAATTCTAGCATAATTTCTAAAATCAGGGGTAAAATTGAATAAAGCAGGGACCAAATTGCATTTAATTAAGAAATAAACCATAAATCAGGGACTAAGCCGCACAAATCACAATAAAATCCTAAATCAGGGACAAAATTGAATCAATTAACAAATGAAACACCAAATCAGGGACAATATTGAAAACGAAAACAAACTTCAGGTTTTATGTGAATTGAAAAACAAATCAAAGGATTTAATTGTATCAAATCAAGGGTTCAATTGAAGAAAGTTAGAAATTTTACCTGAATTGATGAATTCCAATTCAATCAAACACTGAAACGGCGTCGTTTAGGTTAAAACCTCAAGGCACTATATAAACTCACATGTCTTCTTCTTCCTCAAAGCCTTATTTAACCCGAAACCCTAGCCGCCCAAATACCTCCCCACTGGAAATCGCCACCACCTTCAACCACCGTGCCGGAGCTCTGGCTAGCCTACGATGCTCTTCATCATGTGTGTACACGTGCCCCGCGGTCCACTGATTCCAGATCTGGCCTCTATTCTGCGAGATCTCGCTTGTAGCCCCGTAGATCTGTCCCTAACCAAGCCTCCACCTCTCTCTTCAGATCTCAAGATCCAACCATAGGATCAACCGGATTTTTGGGTATACCCTTCTCCTTTACCTCGCGACCAAACCCCCCTAAACCGATCCGAGATCAGATGCTTCCACCAACGGGCCTTCAAGATTTTAAGGTAAGGCTTTAACCTCCCTAAATCTCAATCGGTTTCCTCTCTCTTTCTTTTTAAAAATTTCTCTGTGTATGTGTGTGAGGATTTTAGAGTCAGAGTTGAGAGGGAGAGGGTTGCGAAGAGAGGGGGAAGATCGAACTTTTTCCAGTGGGTATCAGGAAGTGTCTAGTGGGAGAGAATTTGTATTCAATTTTTTCTGTGTTATTGTGTGTATATGTGGGAGAGCAAAAGTTGAGAGGAGTTGTGAGAGTCCTTTTTTTGGTGTTCTTTTGTGTGGGACGTGTGAAGTTGTGAGGTTTTTTTTTTTTTTTTTGAGTCTGTGGTGGAGAGAAGATGAGAGGTTTCTAGCGAAAGAGGTGCGTAGTGAGAGGGTGTAGGTGAGAAGGGTTGTTGTGTGTCAGAGAAAAAAAATCAGAGAGGTTATGGAGAGAATCCTCTAAAGTCCGAGTGTGGAGAGCAACTAATTTTTGTAAGAGAGCCGAAATCCCCTTGATTCAATGCATCATTTTCCCCATCTTTCTCTAACCAATTTTTTTTGTCTCCTTGTGCAGGTTTGTTGGGGAAGATAAGATCAAAGGGGAAAAATTCATGTGCCCGTGTGGGAAGGTGAGACTTGAGGGAAAAGTGAGTTGGCAAAGACCCCCTTTCAGGTAAATTTTCCACTTTCCCTTTGTAACTGAATGGGGAATGGTTTTACTGAATTAGGTTTACTGCACTAAATGTATTGGAGTCTTGTGTATCACTGTTTTTGAGTCATTGAGGAACCTTTTCATATTAGAAGGAATAGAGCTTGATATGTGAAACTGCTTGCTTGGATGTTTCTTGATGCCTGTGATAGGAATGTAGAGAATTGACGAGTATCTTGTTTTTGTAACCATGAATAAGCCATTTGCCTAATGCTCATGATGGATTCCCTGTTGATGAAGTGCGAGGTCAAGCTTTGCTCATGCTTGTTGTTTCCAAATGCCTCATGTCCTTTTAAAAATGCCTTAAAAATGCCTTCCAATGCGCACATTGCTTGTTTTTTTCTGAGTTAAACTGTCGAGACTTATGCATAACAGATGATGCTTTATTGAAAGATGCATGCTGCCACGATTGCGAACATGTCACTGCAGGGGATCGGCGGGTTCAATTAAAGGGTTCCTAACACCAAGTGCTTGAAGCAAAGAGGTAATCACCAGAGGAGTGAAGGGATGTGAAGACAGGGATTTGAAGTTGTAAGGAAACAAGGCCAATCAAGCTACTTTTGAATTCTGTAAATCCTCACAAAGAAAGTTTCAAAAAAAGACCTATGTAATGAAGATTTTCTTTCTTTGTCTAAATGTAAAGATGTAAATGAATAAATGAGAAACCATAAATTCTTTTTTTTTTGTGATTTTTCTTGAAATGCAATGTGAATGCTAATCTACCAAGATGCATGCTCAATTTTAGAAATCATGTTCAAAATGTGTTTTGATCAAATCACGCCATTTCAAAGTGAATGATGCAAATGACAATCAAATACCAATTAGAAAAGCACTTACTAATTAACTATCTTACTAAAGTGTTGAAATGAATTATCAATTAAGAAAAGGACCAAAATACCCCTAAATGTACAAATAACTAAAATGCCCCCAGATGTGCAAATGACTAAAATGCCCCCTAAATGTGCAAATGACCAAAATGCCCCTGGATGTCCCCAATGCCAAATAAGAAATAAATTGATTTAATTTGAAAGGATATGGACAAAAATGGGTGTCTACATAGTGCGGTGGCTTGCGGCGGACAAGGTGGCAGCGCAATTCCCGGTCGGTTTGGTGGTGACGGCGCACAGAGAGAGAAAGAAAAAGAAGGCTGAAAAACAAAGTTAGGGTTTTTCCTATTTATACCAACCCACAAGACCCGACCAAGTTGCCAACAACTTGACCCGAGATCCGGCTTGCATCGACCTGTGTAGGTTCATGCCATTTGGGTGAGTTTTTCTAACTTTGGGCTTTATATTTGGGCTTCTAATTTTAATTTTAGGCTTTGGGCTTCTAGTTTATTTATGCATGTGGGGTTTTAGGTAGTTGGACCAAAGTCTTTATTTAAAAATTAATTTTAATTGATTTACGAAATTATTGATTTAAATTAGTCAATTAGATTCAATAGAAGATAATCCCCTCCACCCCCAAAAAAATGAAAGTATAAATTGTTGCAAATTATTATTATTGTCATGCGAGTTAATAACTTGATCCGATGATGGAACGATTAATTGGGATTTAGACAATCTTTGTCGGTCTTAATTCATCCTTTCTGGGCTTGGAATATCCGGACAGGGGTCTTAACCAGTATTAGTGGCGGGCGCCAGGAAGGTATTCCTCGTATAATTATTCAGTAAAAATTTGCATTTAACCGAAAAAAATGCATCACGTGCATTCATGCATCTAGGGTTTAGATTTAGTAATTTTCAATTAATTGTTAAAGAAAACTCAAAAAAAGAGGAAATTGAAAATGAAATAGAATAAAGCCATTTTCTTTAAAATTATAAAGAGTTTGTGCTTGAGAATTGTTTTCTTTTAGTTTTCAAAGATAAAAATTCAAAAAAAAAAAAGAAAGAATTGAGCATTTCGAAATTAAAAATAAAAAGGTTTTTAAAATCCAAAAAAATTCAAAAATCAAAAATAAAAAAGAATTTCCTTCAAAGTTTTCAAAGTGGGAAAGTTCCCATCAAGTTTTTAAAGTATTCGATTTAGATCTTTTCAAAGTGGGAAAGTTCGCATCAAGTTTTCAAAGTGTTCGATTTAGGTCTTTTCAAACTGGGAAACTTCCCATCAGGTTTTCAAAGCGTTCAATTTAGGGAAAGATCCCACTAGTTTTGGTTTCGTTTTAGGATGGGAAAGGTCCCGTCAAATAGCAATTTTCAAATAGAGTCGTTTTAAAGGTGAATTTTAAAGAAAACCCTCTCATGAGAAACCTAAAAAGAGAACAAATAATAAAGGGGAAAGGAAGACTGATTGAGGGGTTCAATCATTGCTTTCAACTCCCAACATTTCCTATTTCAAAATCCAAAACTCATTTTTGCTTGTTTATTTGCTAACTTCAAAGATCAATAAAAGCTCTTAATGGCATACAAAGACTTAAGTTTTAAGAATAAAGACAACCAATAATAGAAACCCATAGTTAGTTATAGACTAGTCAGTGTCGTCTTTTGACGGGCGTTATGGGGGTGCTAATCCTTCCCCATGCATACCCGACTCCTGAGCCTTAGACTTTGGTTAGAAGACCATATTAGGTTTAGTGTTACCTTTGCCAAGCATCGGGTTAACATTAGGCTTAATAATTGGATAGGTGGCTAATCACACCTAGGTTAAAAAAGATTAGTGGCGACTCCCATAGATTCTAGTTTCTTAAGTCGTCAGCGGTAGGGTTCGGACCCCGGACCCGCACGTTGCGACACCAGATAATCTCCTTGTAATCTTCCTTGATTCTCTCATTAATGCATGATTAGAGACTTTAAAGGCGTTGGCAACTTCAGGTGTCACTTGTGATTTCAATATCATCCAATTAAAAGTTAACATATAGGGGATAACCTCAAAATCAATATGACAACTTCTGGTGTCAATTGAGAAAATAAAAATTATGATAACTTCATATGTCAATTGTAAATTACTTATGACAATCAATAACAATTTAAAATTTATGGTTCATATGACAACTTCTTGTGTCAATCAAAATTGTGACAATTTCGAATGTTAATTGGAAGTTTATTATAACAACTTATGGTGTCAAAAGTAATTATAATTTTACCAAAGTGACAACTTGTAGTGTCAATGGTAATTTTAAATAATATCTACTATAAGAGTAAAAGATAATAAAATAAATAACTTTAGAAATAAAAACTTAAGATTGAAAGTCAAACCTGAACAAAAGATCGAAGTTTCGCATTGCATAGCCAGAGCTTTCGTAACCAAACTTAAGTATGGCAACTTCTGGTGTCAAAATTGATTCAAAAATAATAATTTCCTCAGAGTGACAACTTTTGGTGTCAAAAATGAATAATAATTTTCTTGTGTGATAACTTCTGGTGTCAATTAAATTTACTAAAGAAAATTTTGATTTGACAACTTCTGGTGTCAATTAAATTTACTAAAATAAAATTTTAATTTGATAACTTCTGGTGTCAATTAAATTTACTAGAACAAAATTTGGCTAATTGCTCAAATAAGGGCCTAAAGTTTGCCAAAATGCTCAAATAAGGGCCTGATCTTTTAATTTGGCCAAATAAGGGCCTAACGTTTGCCAAAATGCTCAAATATTGACCCGATCTTTTAATTTGGCCAAATAAGGGCCTAACGTTTGCTAAAATGCTCAAATAAGGGCCTGGTGTCGAAAATTCTCACCTATCATCCAAACTGACGACATGCCCTTATTTGAGCATTTTCGATAACGTTGGGCCCTTATTTGGCCAAATTAAAAGATCGGGCCCTTATTTGAGCATTTTCGATAAAGTTAGGCCCTTATTTGGCCAAATTAAAAGATTTGGTCCTTATTTGAGCATTTTGGCAAACGTTAGGCCCTTATTTGAGCAATTAGCCACAAAATTTTAATTTGACAACTTTTGTTGTCAGTTAAATTTACTAGAGCTCTCGTGCTGATAAGATGTTATAAAACTAATGAAGAACACAAAGAACAATAGAGAGAAAAGAGAGAAAATTTATGTTATTCCAGAGAAGAGAATAGAGAAATCTGAAGTGTGTGAAAAATAGCTTAGGGGACTTCCTTTATATAGTGGAGTAAATCCCCTTTACATTTAATGCTAATCTGCTTTATTTGCAAACAAAGTAAAATTTCACGGTGGATGATGCTCCAAGGAACCTTCAAGATAATCTCCTTATAATCTTCCTTGATTCTCTCATTATTGCTTGATTCTCTCTTAAACCTAAATTGGCCTAAGTGGTGTGGAAATCCATCACGGTCATGTTTCATAACAAAAAGAAATAAATAATAATGTAATTATTTAGTAGTAAACTATTTAATTACTAAGTAGAGCCGTATATGTTGTAATTATGTAATTATTATATTTGATACTATGATTTATATAGTAAACTATGGACGGGGTTGTAATAATTATATAGTAAACTATGCAATTATTTGTTATTTGAATAAACTATGTAATTACAAGTTGGGTTCGGGCTGGGCTTTTGTTTAAAACGTAGTTTATGCTTGACCCGTCTTCAAGTATGGGTCTAAATTTTTTGTCTAAAGCATGTCCATATTTTTAAACACATGACTAAGACCTACACAATCCCGTCCTTTTTTATTTTTTAAAAATAATATATAATTAATTTTTTTAAAGAAAAATAAAATTTAAACATAAAAGCTTATATAATCTAATAACAAGTTATATCAAAAGTTTTGATAAAAAGATTAAATTTTAGTAAAGTTTTATGAGTTTGAATTAAAGTATACATATAAATTATTCAACTTTATTATCTATAAATATAACTATTCAATTAAATTATATTATTATTTATATAGAAATACAAGACGGGCTCTAATCTAAAACATCAAAATCAAGGTCTGGCCCATTTTTTAATAGGGACCTATTTATTTGTGCAAAGCCCTTTTTCGAACACAATGTTTATGTCAAAAACCCTCTCATTTTTCGAGCAAGCCTTCGAACTTGGTGGGTAACCCGACCCTTAAGCAAATCTAATACTAAGAATTGATTACTTAATTGGCTCTTTCAAATATATGGATAGCAATGAGACGAGGCGAGGCGTGGATTGCCTCCTCCGTGCCGCCAACGCAACCGTCTTGCCTCGCGGTTTTTTGCCCTGCCCCATCCCCCACTAAATATATCTTTTCCTATAGAATGTGTTTAATTAAATTTTAATATAACAAATTATGTTATTTGTTACACATTTATTATTAATATTATTAGTTTATAATTGATAATAATAAAATAGTAATTTCAATAATTAAGTTTATTAAACTTTCAAAATTAATATAAATATTTTTATTTAATTACTTAAATATCTCTAAAATATATATAAATGAATTTTAAAAGTATTATTATTAATATATACAGGGCAAGGCAGGGCGGAGGTTACCATACACCACAACCACCCCGCCCCAAAAAAACGGAGCAGGGCGGGAACGGTGGAGCGGTGCGGATTTTGGCATCCCTAGTCAAATAAGTCACAATGTTGTCACCTCATGATTAAAAAAATTAAAATTAATTATTAGATATCCATCGTCTCTAGATTTTTTTTTAAGAAAAAAATATTGTTAGCTTTTGTGTTTCTACGATTTTAATCAGGTGTGGTATATCAAAACTAAGACGATTTCATTCAGGTGTGGTATATCAAAACCTAAAACTCTTTTAAAGGGATCAACTGTTGAAGCAGTTAGAATCAACCAATTGTTAGTGTAGTGGTAAGAAAGGTGGAGAAACTTCTATTGAATCCACATAAAAGGTGCCATCTAACTCTAAACTCTCTCATTCTATACTCACAGCAGTTCTTTTTTGTGAAATACACACAACATATCTGATCCATACTGATTTAAACATCCGAGAGGGTACCTTCGGAAAAACACTAGGGCTCTTCTCCACGGTTTTATATTTTTTCTCATGTCACTCAATCTGAAAGTTCTTTACTTTGATATTTGCCCGCAACACATTTTGACATTAATGGTTTAAAGAGAGAAAAATGAGTAATTATCTTAAATACTTTAACTGGAAACAATAATTATCTTATTGTTGCGTCAAAAATCTCTTTGGATTTTTCGCGAGTAATTTTATAGTAAGGTGTGCCAGTCAATTTGCTGAAATTGACAAAGTGTTTGCGGAAAACAGTGAATCGCGTTGATTGCGGAGTAAATTTAGATCAAACGTTGTTGATTACAGGAACTGAATCAAAGTCACGACAAGCGTTTAAATCATTGATTCCAGATTGTTTCTCAAAAAATGTGTTTAAAGGTTTTTCTCAATAAAAGTGAAGGAAAATAACAAGTAGATTGTTATTGAATGAATTGCAACTGATTACAACTGAAAGGGTGTCTGTAGACAATATTGAAACAAGGAAATCACGAAGAACAAGTATGAACTTATGATGAACAGTATGAATTTTGCAAAGATTGTAGAGAAAATTGAGGGAAAAAGCTCAGGGCTTGATTTAGGAGCAGAGTAAGTTTGTGTGTATGTTGAGGTAGGTTGAAAAATGAAGCAGGGGCTCTCTATTTATACGGGGCGGCATGGGCCTTGAAGTCTTCACGAGCCTTCTGCACTTCTTCAAGAATCTGACTTGATGTAAACAACTGATCTTCTGCACCGCTTGCTGAATCTTCAAGAATTCTTCCAAAAAGAAGCTACGATGAATCTTTGAACTTTGGGACACCAATCATGATAACAATCTAGTTGTGATCGGTCGTCAGCAATCATAAAAATAATCCCCACAAAATCCTAACTAAGTAGATAGGGTAAGCAGGGGTCGATCCCACAGAGAAGGTGGATAGACTTTATCCGAAGATACAATCCTTAAAAATCTCTCAAAAGCAATGCATAAAAATAGGGGATTGAGAATAACAATTAAAAAGAAAGCAATTAAAATAAAAACAAAACAAAGTAAATTAAATCTAAATCTATGGCAATTTAAGAAAGAAAACAATAATAAAAAGGCATACTTCTTCTCCAATGGTAGAAAACAATCAAATTAATTATGGGTCCTCGATTTAAAAGATAAATTCAATATTAAATTCATGATGATAACTGGTCTAGGTAAAACCCTAACATGCTATTTAGATAAGATTAGCCGTCAAGCCTTAAATTACCCCTTTTTCCTTCTAATTAATCAATTACCGGTTAAAACTTAAAGATTTGCTAGGGATCAAAGCATTAGATCAACTTTTATTAGTTCTTTCACACATGCTTAACAAGTAAAACCATACAACAACCAGATAAATCTGATCACTGGCATGCAAACCCAATTAACCCGCCGGTGAGCGTGGTTAACTCGCTACATACAATCAAACTCAGGCGTCAACCGTTGTTATTTGATCTAGCCAACAATCTCTCAAATTATCTCTTTATCGGCCGCGTAAATCAATAAAAATCAAGATTGTAGAATTAAAACAGAGTTTAACATGCTATCTATCAAGAATGAAATACCAAATTATAAGAACAGAAATCTCACCATGTTAATTGATTGAATTCACCAAAGGATTAGAAGTATTAGTAGTATAAGTATTAAGAAAACTTACAAGACTTGAAGGCGAAATCTCCTCTTGAATAACCTAGGGTTGCCGCCCCTCTCTATGCAAAGAGAGGGTGGCGGCACCCTAGCCCTAAAACTAGAAGAAAAACTAGAACTAGAAAAAAGAGAAAATTATCTAGATATTGTGTGTATAAAAGTCTGTGATTTGTGTTACAGGGGGTGGCTATTTATAGTGGAAATAACCCTTGGAAATCTAATTCTAAGTAGGAAAGAGGTCTAGGATGGATTAGAGTCTAACTTAGACTCTAAGTTAGATTAAAAGTCTTCCTAGAACCAAAATCCTAGTCAAAATAGAATCCTGAAAAATTCTGGATTCGTGCAGGGACTTCGACGGTGATTTTGGGCTTGAAAACGGTAGAACTGGATGTTGGACTTCAAAGGAAAGTTGTAGATCTCGGAGTTAGCTTTCCAACGAGTACTCATGGGCCTAAAACGGAGGTCTGAGCAGAAAGTTATGATTTTTCTACCAAAACTGCGCTGAATCCTAATCCTGTTAGGACTAGAAGCGGGAATAAGCGGGAATTGGATATTTCCTTGGATATAGGAGGCACAAATTGGGTTTTTAATTCCAATTGTGGACTTATATGGGCTGAGTATTATCCCATATAAAATATCCAAAATTTCTTAGCTTCCGGGCTTTATTCATGACTTGTCTTCAATCCTTCACAATTTAAGCTCCAATCTTCAATTCTTGCTCTTGAGATAATTTTTTCAATAGTCTTCAAATCTTCAAATTATCTTCAATAAGTCTTCAATCACGAACTTCAAATCTCCAAATCCATTCTCAAAATTGCTTCTTCCATATTTGAGTAAAATGTCATTAATTTAGCTCCAAAAAGAGTGAAAAACAATAAGTTTCCACTTTTCTTGTCTTCAAGACCTAAAAACACAAATACTTACAAAATAAGATTAAATTCCACATAAAAATAGTAAAAAGCATAGGAGAATGATCATAAAAATAGGGTCTTTTTTGCCTCGATCAAGTTGTTATTGGTTCAAATCCACCATCACGACCTGCCAATGATCAACTTGAATCACCAAACTTCTAGATCTTGTTTAGAACTCGATAACCTTCACAAAGAACCAATCTTCTTTCGTCGGCCTTAGATGATTTATTAGACCTGCAATATACAACCTAAGATCACAAGATTCACAATTAAGTAATCACTACCTAATTGTCTGCTAGGACTTTACAAGATTGAAGAAATACTAAGTATGTTCTTGTTAGAACAATGAAGCTAAACTCACAAAGGTGAATAAACACTCAATTTGATTTCTGAACTTAACTTAGGTTTTACAAAAAGCAATAGAACCCCTTATATAGTCATAGGGTTCAACCATAAAGAAAAATAACGCATAACATAATAAAATAAGCCAAAAAACGCAACAATAAAAAAAAGTCCGTAGGTGACCCACTAGCGGGTGACCCTACCCGGCCCTGGGTGACCCCAGGAGTGATTCGACCCCTTTTCTGATGCTGCCCGCTAGCGGGTACGCCCACCCGCCCCTGGGTACCATTAGAAACTTCAGTTAGGTTTCAAAAGCAAGCAAAGTGATGAGCTTAACTTTGGGTGGTTTTTCATTGCTTAAATCATCTCCAAATGTCTTCAATTGAACTACGATAGAATTCATATCTTCAAGATAGGTTCGAACAAAGCCCAAGAGTGTCTCCTTGAACTTCTTTGCTCTTGACCTTGTCATTGGACTATCAGGCAAGCTCAATGGATCAATTGGCAACTTGTTGAGCTTTGGGGCAAGTCCTCCTCGATCTCCATGGTCTCCTTGTGTCTTCATGCCTCCATGCAGTCCATGCACATCCTCTCCATGCCCTCCATGGTCACGTAGAAGCCCATGATCAGCCTTGGGCGCATCATCCCCTCCCCCTTGAAGAAGATTTGTCCCCAAATCTGCATCATTGTCAAAAAGAGACAAGTCAGCAACATTAAAGGAATCACTTATATTGCCATACTCACTAGGAAGATCCAGCTTGTAGGCATTCCTTTCCAAAACTTGGAATGGACCATCTCCACGTGGTAAAAGCTTAAATCTCCTTTTGTCAGGAAATATATGCTTCCTTAAGTGCAACCACACCCAATCTCTAGGCTCAAAGATTACTTTCTTGCGTCCCTTGTTAGCCATCTTCATGTAATGTTGTGTTTTCTTCTCAATGTTGGCTGGCACCTTCTTATGAAGATCTCTAACAAATTCAGCCTTTCTTTTGCCATCCATGTCAACTTGCACACTCAAAGGTAAACTCATCAAATCCAAAAGAGTTAAAGGGGTAAAACCATACACAATTTCAAAAGGAGAATATCCAGTAGTATTATGTATACTCCTATTATATGCAAATTCAACATGCGGCAAGCATTCCTCCCAATTTTTTAAGTTCCTTTTAATTAAAGCTCTAAGCAAGGTAGATAAAGTCATATTAACAACTTCAGTTTGTCCATCCGTTTGAGGATGACATGTTGTTGAAAACATTAATTTCGTCCCTAGCTTATTCCATAAAGTTCTCCAAAAGTGACTTAAGAACTTAGCATCTCTATCAGACACAATGGTTCTAGGCATCCCATGTAATCTAATTATCTCCCTAAAGAACAAGTCAGCTGCATTAATGACATCATCAGTCTTAAAACATGCAATAAAATGTGCCATCTTAGAAAACCTATCTGATACGAATATTGTTGTGATAGATTCAAATCTACCCTTGAATTCCTCCAAAGAACAACTTGAAACTCCAACTTCTAGACTTGATGAATTTGATAGTCTTCCCAAAAATCCAATCTTCTTTCGTCGGTCCTAGATGATCAATTAGACCTGCAATTGACAACCTAAGATCACAAGAAACACAACTAGATAATCACTATCTAATTGTTTGCTAGGACTCTACAAGATTGAAGAAATCTTAAGTATGTTCAAACTAGAACAATGAAGCTAAATTCTCAAAAGAACTCTCTTTGATTGAAAAAAAAAAACTTAACTTGATTACAAGGGGGGGGGTCGATGCCCTTATATAGGCAAAGGGGTCGACCAAAATAAGAAAATAAGCCCTATAGGCATTTACACATGCCTTGGGCGGCAATCATAACGGAAAGGACAAGGAAATAGCCTAATCCAAGTCCAACTAGGAAAAATAAATAACAAGGATTGGACTTAGTCAAACAAGGCCCAATCCTAATGTCATCTAAACATAACAATAAGCTAATCTAAGATAGAATAAAGCCCACAATGGCCGAAATAACACAGTCAAGCTCTAATGCATATGATTGCAAGTAAGGTGATGATCTTGGAATCAATGGATGAATGCTTGCTCAAATCATCACCAAAGCTCTTCAATGACGCATCAATGACTTTCATATAATCTAAATGACTTCGAACAAGGCCCATGAGTGCATCCTTGAATCTTTTAGCTCTTGCTCTTGTCATTGGACCAATAGGCATCTTTAATGGATCAAATGGCATCTTCTTCGTACTTGGAACATGCTCAACGATATCTCCATCATCTTCATGCTTCTCCAGGCTTCCTCGCACTCTATGCTCATCCTTTCCATGGTCTCCATTGTCATCTTCAAGTCCATGATAAGCCCTTGGCGCATCACTATCAACCACAACAAATACGAAATCCCTCCCCCTTTTAGACCTAGGCAACCCTAACACAAAGTCCATACTAATGTGTGTCAAAGGTTCATGAGGAATAGGTAAAGGGGTGTACAATCCATGAGGTTTAGATGTAGACTTAGCTTGCAAACAAACAACACAGCTAGAAACATGCTTTTCTACATCATGTCGCATCTTAGGCCAAAGAAATGCTCATGTAAGATTTCGTATGTTCGATCAACACCAAAATTACCCATCAATCCCCCCTCATGCGATTCCCTCACTAGCAATTCCCGAATAAAACAAGAAAAAAATACATAATCTAGATTCTTTAAACAAAAATCCAGCATGCATATAGTACTTCCAAAACTAGATTTCTCACATGCCTTATAGATTTCACCAAAGTAAACATCCATAACATACAAGTCCTTAATGTACTCAAACTCTAGCAATTTAGATTCAAGTGTGGAAAACAATACATACCTCCTTGATAATGCATCAGCCACTACATTCTTTTTACCTCTCTTGTATCGCACAACATAGGGAAAAGACTTTATGAACTCCATCCACTTAGCATGCCTCTTGTTCAACTTTTATTGGCCCTTTAAGTACTTCAAATTCTCATGGTCTGTATGAATCACAAACTTTTTAGGCCTTAAGTAGTGCTACCAAGTTTGTAATGCACACAATTGCATACAACTCTTTATCGTAGGTTGGATAGTTTAATGCAACCCCATTCAATTTCTCACTTAAATAAGCTACGGGTTTCCCTCCTTGCATCAAAACAGCTCCAATACCTACACCAGAAGCATCACATTCAATTTCAAAAGTGGAAGTAAAATCAGGTAAAACAAGTAAAGGGGCGTCAGTAAGCTTAGTCTTTAATGTCTCAAACGCCTCTTGTTGTTCTGGACCTCATTTGAATGGTGCATTCTTCTTCATCACAATTGTTATAGGTGCTGCCAAGGTGCTAAAATCCAGCCAAGCCATGAAAGGAACGAACTTGACCAATATTAGAGGGTGTTGGCCAATCCTAAATGGCTTTAATCTTCTCTTCATCTACTTCAATGCCCTGCGCCCTCACAACAAAACCAAGGAAAACAAGCCTATTTATGCAAAAGGTGCACTTCTTAAGGTTAGCATACAACTTCTCAACCCTAAGTACATCTAGTACACAACGCAAATGCTCAACAGAATCCTCTAAATTGCGGATATACACAAGTATATCATCAAAGTAGACAACCACAAACTTGCCAATAAAAGCTCTTAAAACATGGTTCATTAGCCTCATAAAAGTACTATGTCCATTTGTCAATCCAAAAGGCATAACTAACCATTCATATAATTCAAGTTTAGTTTTAAAGGCAGTTTTCCATTCATCATGTAGACACCCATTCTTGTCCTTTATCCTTTCAATTTAAAAATCATTTAATTTCTTAATTGGCATTTTGGTCATTTTGGCACGTCCGGGGGCATTTTGGTCATTTGCACATTCAGGGGCATTGGAGTCAATTCTCAATCTTTTTAGAATATTTAGGTAATTTAGTACGCATGGTATTTGCATGGCATTTGCATTTAATTTAATTATGCTCTTAATTCCAAAATCCAAAAAAAAAAGATGTATAAATAGAAAATCATAAAAAAGGGGTTTAGGTTTACATAGTGAATTTGATTATTTTACAAATTCTCATGTAGGTCTAAATTAATGGTTTGGTTCTAGCACATTTATCTTAATATGAAACCATTTTGGCTATCTAATTTGGATCATATTAATTTAATTGGGTTGTTGATTGCATAGCATAAGTAGAAGTAAAGCTGGCATTTTTCATTTACATAATATTGTTATAAATAAAAAATTTGGAAAATAAGAAAACCAAAAAAAACAAAGTGAATTTAGAATTTCTCATTTCATCTTCCAAGTTCAGATTGCATGTTTTACAAAAATACATGGGGAGTTTAAAAGATTACAAAGGGGGAACTAGGGAACAATGTTGTTTGCTTTCTAATGGTTTTTCCTTAAAGACTCGGTCTTGCCTTGCCCTCTTCCATGGCATCTTGATTATGCTCCAAGTTTATCAAAAGACTCGGCTAGGTGAAAGAGAGAGAGCCTGACAAAAAAAAAGGAACCAGAGAGTAGCTTCAATGGAGTGGATCATTCTCAACATGCTATTGACATCACTGAGATCACATGTACAAGCTGGAGATTGCACAAATAAAAGCAAAATTGTCAAAGTGGATTTCCGGGGAGTAAGGCAATTGCAATTTGACAGCATGCTATTGCAATTAAGAGAGTCTAGTAGGCATTTCAGAGAGCTAATGGCAACAAGGGCATACAATGCAGATGAGAAATGGCAAACTAGGGAATTGAATCAATGATGGTAGTAAAACAGAAATGCAAGGAAGCAAAGGCAAATTGGAGTCAAAAGTGGTTTCATGAGCTAAACAACAAGCTAAGACTGCATAAACGAATACACAGGCACAATGGCATGCAAAGTACATTCACTAATACTACTTACTCCATTTCTACCATCATTTGGGCATTTCAAGTCACAAAACAGAATCGATGTCCTGCATCACTCATGGTTACACAAGCAACAGTTACCAAGTTCACTTCAGCAGCATTTAAGCATTATTCATCTCATTTCAATCATGAATTCAGCATAAAATCATCAGTTTTAATCTTAGTAGCAGCCTACATATTTTAGTCAAGAAGTCACATTGAATTGCATCTAGCTACAATATAAGCATGGTAATGTTTCATAAT
>AWUE01013302.1:0-42915 GCA_001974825.2 Corchorus olitorius
TCTTCTGGTCCTCTTTTGAGGGTGGCTCACTCACGGGGTACATTCGTGTACTCACCCCTCAATTACTTGCTGTGTTTTCAGGGTAGTTAGGACCCTGCGTTTTCTTTGGCGGTCGAGTCGGTGGCATAGGCTGTATTCACTGCCCTTAGAGGTACTTCTCACTACATAGGGTCCCACTGGCATTGTCCCTTTTCTTTGTCAGTATCGTGCCTTGTTCCTTGTCTATTGATTTATTATCTGGATTTGACTTTGTTTTCGATTTATGGAATATTTTTATCGTTAATGTCGGTTTTGACGAATCCGCATTTTACTTTGATTTGAAAACTTCAGTTCTTTAAATTTATACTTAATTCATGTTTTTCATAATCTTTGATCTGATATTGACGCTTCGTGTTGCTTTGGAATGCGTGACCGGCCGGCACGTGTTTCGAGGTGACACGACGGTTGTCCGTGCTCGACTTTCGGGTCGGGGCGTGACACAATAAGCCCACTGATTCTCAATTTTGGGACAATTTAGCCCCTTCAAGTACCGTTTTGTCCTATTTTTGTCAAAATTTGATGGATACTTTTTTCTTCTATGTCAAAGTTCGAGGGTTAATTTTTCTATCAATTTGGAGTCATTTGTTTCTTTTATTTCATGTGACCAAAGTCCATTCAATTGTCCATTTGGTGATACTTCGAGGGTCATTTTATCTATTAAGCCTCAACAAATTCAATAACTTTATTAGTAAACTTTTATCAATAATAGAGTTTAAAGGTTATAAAAGAATACTTTAACAATATCAACAAATTATGTAATCTTACATTGAGTAACTTCTTATCAATAATAAATAGTACCACTTTCGATTACTATAAACAAATCTAATAAGCTAATTACATCTCTAACAATTTAGTAAGCTAAACAATAATTTTAATGACTAACTCTTTTTTTACAGCTAATTGTATAAGTAAATATTTTGAAATTTCAGATATTAAATATTAGTAAAAGAATATAAATATAACTTTTCCTTTCTGAAATGATATTGAGAAGTTGAAAAGTCATGCAATGCTACATGTGGGTTCGAACTCTACTATCCCAATTGTTGTAAAATAAAACAAAAGAGAGATTGAGCTTTTACATCTTTCTAATGCTTTTCATCAAATCAATAATAAATGTTACTAATTTACTAAAAAAGCTATAGAACTTATATATAAAAAATATAAGCTATTAAAAATTAGTAACCTTATAGTTTTACTAATTTTAGTAACATTTCATCTATAAGAAATGTTACCAATTTTTCTATCCAAGATTACTAAAAAGCTACATTGAAAACCCAAAAAAAGTTATAGTCTATCAATAAATTCAAAAATCTTATATCCTAAAATTTAGTTTCATTTCATCAGTATTAAAGTACTAAATTTTCTTATTTAAAGTTATTAAAAAGCTTTAGATTTTAAATTAAATGTTACGATAGTTAGCTTACATTTTATTGTCATTTTAGTAATAATGAAGGTTACCAATCTTCTTACATAGGATTACTGAAAAGGCTATACATATTATGAAAATGCTATACTCTTATCAATAAATTCAATATTCTAGTTTCCTTTCATCAATAATAAAGGTTTCATTTCGTCAATAATAAAGGTAATTACAAATTTTGTTATCTGAGATTAGCAAAAACTCTACATAGGTTTTATCAATAAATTTAACAAACTTACACTCTCAGTAAATTTTGTAACTTTTCATCAATAATGAAGAATCTTACTAATTTTCTTATTTAAAGTTACCAAAAGAACTGCAATGGTTACAAAAAAATTTGAGATGCTATTATCTGATTTTGTAATCTTACATTAATTACCAATTTTCACATCTAATAAGATTCCTAAAAAAACTATAGAGGTTATAGAAAAAATTAAGGTTATAACTTCAACGTTAATGAATTCTAAAACTTTTTAATTTTTTAAAATGAAGCTTTAATTTTTATCAGTTTATTCTTTTTATTTAACTTTAACTTTATTGTACATGTATTGTATATGGAGTAGTATGTTTTTTTTATTGAACATTATTATATTTAAAAAATCACAAAGATATCTCACAATTCAACCAGACGCACCCTTAATTAGTTAATTATCTGTAAATTAAATTTTTAGGAAATTGTAATTAAACCTACAACGTAAAAAAGTATAAGAGTGGGTGTACAAATTGGTTTGAAAATTAACATTTTCCTAATAATTCATAGGTGTTTCTTTGGCCATCGAGAAATTGACTTTTTTTCCAACTATAACAAACAAAGATATTCAAATTTCAAGGTTACCATTCTTCTTATTTAAGGTCACTAAAAGAAAACTGCAAAAGTTAACAAAAAGATTGAGATGCTAGTTATTAACTAATTTAATTTGTAACCTTACATTAGTTACCAATTTTCTTATATAAGATTATTAAAAAATTGTAGGTTATCAAAAAATTAAGATGCTATCAACAAATTTAATGATGATATGAATCTTTAACAAAACTATGTAGATTTTTTCAATAAAGAGGCTATTGGTGTTCTTATCAAAAGTTATATTTAAAAAAAACCTATTTTTGTTATCAAAGAAGTTATGATATGTTCCAAAAATTGTTGACATGGCATGATATGGCATAATGCTATGTCAACATTTTTTGGAGAGAAATTTTCCCGGTTTTGATAGTTTTGGAGTGAAAATTCAAAATTAAAAGTTCAATTTAAAAATTGTACCGATTTTGATAGTTTAAGGACTGAAAGTTTCAAATTAAAAGTTTAGGGAAAAATGTCATTTTTATAAAAATTTAGGGGGAATGAACACCAATGGACTCGTGACATCCATGTCCTGACTCCTGAGTCTTCAAATGATAAAAGTTATAAAAAAACGTGAAAATTATATAAAAGAAGATTTTTATGGTTATTGTTTTAGACTTTTGTAATATGGAAAGAATCTGTTCAAGTAATATGGAAAAAAAACATAATGATAACTAATAATAAGTAAAAACAATTGTTATTATTTTAGACTTTTTTAATATAGAAATAAAATTTGGTTGGATAGATTACATATTAACCCTTAAAAATATAATTAAAATTTTAAAATTAAAAAGGGTATTTTAGATATTTCAGATCAAGGTTTTTGAAGTTTAGACTTATATAATATAAAGTATATATATACTAGTTTTAGCTTTCACGTGCGTTGCACGTGGCCTAACATGTTTCGATTGAATATTTTTATGAAATTTTGATAACTACCTATTAAATTTTGATAATTACCTATAAAATTGTGATAAACTCCATAAGAAACTTTGATAACCTAACTATGAAATTTTAATAAACTTTCCTATGAATTTTGTAACCTTCCTATTATTTTTGATAATCTCTCTGTGAGATTTGTTAATCTCCATATAATTTTTTGATACTATAGTATGAAATTTCGACAATCTCTCTATAAAATTATATATCATTATCAGTTTGAACTCCTCTATTTAGCACTATATAAATCATTCATATTAAGTTCTTCCATTTGCAAATCGAGCTTGTCCGTTTAGTCTTACAAACATATATAATTCATATTGAACTCCTTCTTTGATAGTATATACATATACATATTTGAATTGAGCTCCTCCACTCGGTAGTATATAGAGCATGTTATCACACTGGGTTCCTCCATTCAGCATTTCTTCACATAGCATATTATCAATTTGAACTCCATTCATCCAACATTACTACAAATGGTACATTATCAGTTTGAGTGCTCTCATGTTCACCAACCTTCTATGGAGCATATTGTTTATTTGGGCTCTTTCGTTCTGTATTCCTCCACTGAGTACATTATCAGCTCGAGTCTCCTATCCACCATCATTCCTAGAGCGCACTCTCCTACTCAAACCTCAAAAATTGAGCACTCTCCTTTTCCGCATTCATGGCATATCTCTCATTCATCTCACAGAGCACCATACAGTTCGATAGAGGGGCTCATTACCAAATAAGTATTCTACGACTCAACACTCTCCACATGGAGCATACATCCAGATCGAATACCGTTACGTTCGACACTATGCGACCGATAAGCCTGTTTAGCTCAAATCGTACCAACTTGCGCCCACCTGACACTCAGTTTCATAGCCATTTGTGCAATCATTTTAGAACCGCCCTCATACCTAGTGGGTATTGTTGAGCCCATATAGAACGACCTAAAGCCACACTATATATATATAGAGAACTACTCCACACATAAGGTAAAAGTTCATTATTTCCACTCTTTAAATCTTAAGCTCTCTAAACACCTTAAGACCCCACTAACTTCAGTATCTCCAAACACCTTAATATCCTACTAACTCCAATATCAAAGAGGATCCCCTCCAGACAAAAATCTCGGGGCCCTTATCTCTTCGTACGCTCTACTATTGATCACACGAACTTCTCTATTTGATTGATGAGGCTGTCTCCCTAAGAAGTTTCAACAGCTCACGTTTAACCCTTGTCCTTAGTGCATTTAACCTCCAATTTCATTATAATATAATCATCTCAGTTGTGGGAAAAAATATGAAATCCACAATCTTACAACAGTATAAAATTATCAAATCACACAATATAATTAAATTATTTTATGTTTCCAATCGAACAATGTTGAAAAAAGTGTTATGTAACTCAAATATAAAAGGAAACACTAAATTTAAAGAATTACCAAGAATGCAGCATGATATTCCAGACACCTCACCCAAGACCTAAATTTCTTTCCCAATTTCAAACATAGAATTTTTTTTAATGAGAACAAAAGCAAACAATCATCAAAATTCGTCCATACGTTAAAAAATTCAACTCCTTTGAAAAATCGTTTTCAGAAATCATCAAACATAGTATTAAAAAAATGAAGAAAATAAGTTACTCTTTTTTTGGCTTTTTTTTTTTTTGCAATCTAATCCGGTTTAGTTCTTATACTATGATTATACGTTTAAAAATTCAACTCCTTTTAAGAAATCATTTTAAATAATCATCAAACATAGTAATGAAAATAATGAAGAAAATAAGTTAGAAAGAGTGATAAAGGAAAATGAAATTCCCAAAGCATGACAAGAAGTTATCAATACCGTACCTAGACGGTAGTTTTTTTTATAACTGCAAAAATAACATAAATTTTAAAATGGAAAAAGAAAAATTCAAACTCTTTTCATGGTCATTGTACCTTATGAACATACCTTTAAGCTAAAATGATACCAAAATTACAAATGCAACAATCATATATTTATCATCATCATTTTTTTGCTACATATTTATCATCATTAATAATTTGGATAAGTAGTTAGAAATATATATATATATATATATAATAGTTTGAGCAAGATTTAAATTTAAAATTAAATCATAAATAAATAATAATATATATAGTATAAATTGGGTTGGCCAATAATAGTATAATAATATATATATAACATAAAAGTCTAATTTTAAGTAATGGAAATTTAAAAAAAAGTAAATGGCAATTTAGAAATATTTTGGAAAAAATGGTGCAATCGCAAAACATAAAGTTTCTCATTATTCGTACTTTTATATATAGTATGGATTTGGAAAACTATTGATTTTGTCTCATTTGGGGCCAATAGACCCATTAGACCCGTTTGAGTCCATGAAACCCAAATTGCCAAGCAATCTGTCTTGAAGGTTAAATATGATATTCTTAAACCTAATTCGTTCGTATGGAAGCACTAAGAAGGAGTCCAAGTCCAATCAGTAACTATGATGCAGTAATAATTCAGCCCTGATGCAGCATTGTTAAATCCTATTTCAAGGAGGACTTCACAAGAGCAGTTTTGGAAGAAAATTCATATCTTTTGATCTAGAGCTCAGAAAAATGCAAATGAGGTACCGTTAGAAAAAGGATTCCAAGATCTACAACTTTTATGTTTATCTCGAGACCTAATTCTGCCGTTCCGGTGGACGATTTTACCCTTCAAATTTCTGGACAGAATTGATTTTCTCCTAAACCGACTTAGAGAATGTTTTGGACTAAAATTCAGATGTTAAAGATGATGTGGAGCATTCCTATTGGCCATGTTGGATCCTAATTAATGAGGATAATCTAAATTTCCATTATTTTAATAATGGAATAATTAAAATATTATTTAGTAATGGCAAATTAGAAATATATTTGAAAAAAAGGGTAAAATCGGAAAATATATAGTTTCCCCTTATTCGTACTTTTATATATAGTACTAGTTTTAGCCATCATGTGCGTTGCACGTGGCCAACATGTTTCGATTGAATATTTTTATGAAATTTTGATATCTACCCTATTAAATTTTGATAACCACGCTATGAAATTTTGATAATTTACCTATGAAATTGTGATAAACTCCATATGAAACTTTGATAATCTAAATATGAAATTTTGTAACCTTTTAAGATTTTTGATAACCTCCCTATGAGATTTTGTTAATCTCCCTATAATTTTTTGATATTATAGTATGAAATTTCGACAATCTTTCTATAAAATTATATATCATTATCAGGTTGAGCTCCTCTATTTAGTACTATATAAATCTTTTATATTAAACTCTTTCATCCGCACATCGAGCTCATCCGTTCAGTCGTACAAACATATATAATTCATATTGAACTCCTCCCTTTGATAGTATTTGGTTAAATACCCAGAAAAATCCCTTATGTTTTACTTTTGGGACAAAATAATCCCTTATTTTTTTTCGGGACAAATTAATCCCTTACGTTTCAAAAATGAGCCACATTAGTCCTTTTTGGACGGTCCGTTAGTCACGTGACTAACGGCCATCAGATTTGCTGACGTGGAAAGCCACGTCAGCAAGAAGTCTACGTGGCATCCACGTGGCTTTTCCACGTCAGCAAGTGACTAATTTGTCCCAAAAAAACATAAGGGATTTTTTTGTCCCAAAAGAAAAACATAAGGGATTTTTTTGTCCAAAAAGAAAAACATTAGGGTTTTTTTAAGTATTTAGTCTATAATTTAATTTCCGAAATAAAAAACTGATTTTTTTCTTTTTTCTTTTTTCCTTCTCCTCCTTTCCAAAAACTCTACCAACAATGTACCAAATAATAACTCATCTTTTAAAATTAAAATGGTAAAGATAATTCCCTAAAAAAATGGTAAAGATAAAATAGTTATAAAAATATTGAGTTTAATTAAATAAAATAGAAATTTTGGTAAAATAAAACTGTAAAAGTTTAAATAATGTCATTTAAGAAATATATTTAATTAAAATAGTAAATGGTAAAAATAAAATAGTTATAAAAATATTAGATTTGATTAAATAAAAATAGAGTTTTTAATTGAGTAAAATTGTAAAAGTTTAAAATGACATTTAAAAATATATTTGAAAAATCAGGGTAAGAAATATATTTAAAAAATTCTAATATATATAAGTTTTTGTAATTAAAATAGTAAAATAGTAAAAATAAATATTTATAAATATATTAGATTAAATTAAATAAAAATAGAGTTTTTAGTTGAGTAAAACTATAAAAATTTAAATAATGACATTTAAGAATGTAATTGAAAAATAAGGATATAATAATCAATTCAAAAGTTTTATAACATTCGTACTTGACCGCCGGAGTTAGGAGGTCGAAGAGAGTTTTTTCGTGTCGGCTAAGAGTAGATTAAATATGTTAGGGGCTTGTTTCTAGAAAACAGAGGCACGTGATGTTAAGGGCTTATTTTTTAAATATATTTCTTAAATGACATTATTTAAACTTTTATAGTTTTATTTTACCAAAAATTCTATTTTTATTTCATTAAATTCAATATTTTTATAACTATTTTATCTTTACTATTTTTTTTGGAATTATCTTTACCATTTTAATTTTAAAAGATGAGTTATTATTTGGTACATTGTTGGTGGAGTTTTTGGAAAGAAGTTGAAGGAAAAAAGAAAAAGAAAAAAATCAATTTTTTATTTCGAAAATTAAATTATAGACAAAATACTAAAAAAATTTCTCTTATATTTTTCTTTTGGGACAAAAAAATCCCTTATGTTTTTCTATTGGGACAAATCAGTCCCTTGCTGACGTGGAAAAACCACGTGGATGCCATGTATATTTCTTGCTGACGTGGAAAAGCCACGTCAGCAAATCTAACGGGGACTGTCCAAAAAGGACTAACGTGGCTCAATTTTGAAACGTAAGGGATTAATTTGTCGCGAAAAAAACATAAGGGATTATTTTGTCCCAAAAGCAAAACATAAGGGATTTTTTTGGGTATTTAGCCGATAGTATTTACATATACATATTCGAATTGAGCTCCTCCACTCGGTAGTATATAGAACACGTTGTCACACTGAGTTCCTCAACATTCCTCCACACAGCATATTATCAATTTGAACTCCATTCATTCAACATTACTCCAAATGGTACATTATCAGTTTGAGTGCTCTCATGTTCACCAACCTTCTATGGAGCATATTGTTTATTTGAACTCTTCTGTTCAATATTCCTCGGAGTACATTATTAGCTCGAGTTCTCCTATCCACCATCATTCCTAGAGTGTTTTCTCCTACTCAATCCTCAACAATTGAGCGCTCCCTTTTCGGCATTCATGGCATACCTCTCATTCATCTCACAGAGCCCCATACAGTTCGACAGAGGGGGGAATTACCAAATCGAGCATTCTACGACTCAACACTCTCCACATGGAGTATACATCCATATCGAATACCCCTACGTTCAACACTATGTAGTTATGCGACCGGTAAGGCTGTTAAGCTTAAATCATCCCAACTTACCCACCTGACGTTCACTTTTATAGTCGTTTGTGCAATCATTTTAGAACCGCCCTAATACCTAGGGGGCAATGTTGAGCCCAGATAGAACGGCCCAAAGCCACACTATATGTATAGAGAGAATTACTTCACACATAAGGTAAAACTTCATAATCTTCACTCGATTTTAAGCTCTTTAAACACCTTAAGACCCCACTAACTTTAGTATCTCCAAACACCTTAATATCTTACTAACTCCAATATCAAAGAGGATCCCCTCCAGAAAAAAAAAAACTCAGGGCTCTTATCTCATGATCCGCTCTATTATAGATCACACGAACTTTTTTATTTGATTGATGAGTCTCTTTCTCTAAGAAGTTTCAACAGCTCACGTTTAACCTTTTTCCTTAGTGCATTTAACCTCCAATCTCATTGTAATATAATCATCTCTTCTAGTTGTGGGAAAAAATATGAAATTCACAATCTTGCAACGGTATAAATTATCAAATCACACAATATAATTAATTTATATTATGTTTTCAATAGAACAATGTTGAAAAAAGTTTTACGTAACTCAAATATCAACGGAAACACTAAATTTAAAGGATTACGCAAGAACACGGCATGATAATCCAGACACCTTCACCCAAGACCTAAATTTCTTTCCCAATTTCAAACATAGAATTTTTTTAATAAGAACAAAAGCAAACAATCATCAAAATTCATACATACATTTAAAAATTCAACTCCTTTGAAAAATCGTTTTAAGAAATAATCAAACATAGTATTGAAAAAAATGAAGAAATATACTCTTTTTCTGGCTTTTTTTTTGGCAATCTAATCCAGTTTAGTTCTTTTAGTATGATTATACGTTTAAAAATTAAACTTTTTTTGAAAAATCGTTTTAAGCAATCATCAAACATAGTAATGAAAATAATGAAAAACATAAGTTACAAAGAGTGATAAAGGAAAATGAAATTTCCAAAGCATGACAAGAAGTTATAAATACCATACCTAGACCGTAGTTTTTTTTATAACTGTAAAAATAACATAAATTGTAAATTGGAAAAAGAAAAATTCAAAAAAGATACCAAAATTACAAATGCAACAATTATATATTTATCATCATCGTTTTTTTGCTATATATTTATTATCATCATTAATAATTTGGATAAGTAGTAGTTAGAAATATATATATATATATATATATAGTTTGAGTAAGATTTAAACTTAAAATTAAATCATAAATAAATAATAATATATATAATAGAAATTGGGTTGGCCAATAATATATATATATATATATATAACATATAAGTTTAATTTTAAGTAACGGGAATTTAAAAAGAAAAAGTAATGATAATTTAAAAATATTTTTGAAAAAAAGGTTACAATCGGAAAACATAAAGTTTCACATTATTCGTACTTTTATATATAGTATAGATTTGAAGAAACTATTGATTTTGTCTCATTTCCGCCCAGTAAGCCCATTAGACCCGTTTGAGTGAATGAAGTACAAATTGTCAATGCAGATGTCTTGAAGCCTAAATCTAATATTTTTAGACTCAATTCGTTAATATGGAAGGCCAAAGAAGGAGTCCAAGTCCAATTAGTAATTATGATGCAGTAATGATTCAGTCTTAATGCAACATTGTTAAATCATACTTAAAGGAGGACTTAACAATAGTAGTTTTGGAAGAAAAATCATAACTTTTGATCCAGAGCTCAGAAAAATACAAATGAGGTACCGTTGGAAAGAGGATTCCGGGATCTACAACTTTTATGTTTATCTCGAGACCTAATTCTGTCGTTCCGGTGGATGATTTTTCCCTTGAAATTTCTGGACAAAATTAATCTTCTTAGAAACCAACTTGGAGAATGTTTTGGACGAAAATTCAGATGTTAAATAGGAGCATTCCTATTGGCCACGTTGGATCCTAATTAATTAGGTTAATCTAAATTTCCATTATTTTAATAATTAAAGAATTAAAATATTATTTAATAATGGTAATTTAGAAATATATTTTTTAAAAAAAGGATACAATCGGAAAACATAAAGTTTCCCCTTATTCGTACTTTTATATATATATATATATATATATATGAAAGGTTCTTGTATATATATATTCAAGGAAGATACATGAAAGGGTTTAGCGCAGATGAAAAGGTATTTCAAGTTGACTTGAATAATTTTGGAAAAACAAAAATCATTACTAATTTAGATGCATATAATATAATATAATAAAAAACAATAATAATTGGAAGTGAAAGTACTAAAAAACCAGTCAAAAGATTTAACCTTATTAATTTGATTACTATTTGACTTGATTTTTTCATCATTTCAATATTGTTTTTTTGGTTATTCTCACAAACTTCTAAGGGTATTTTTGTCTTTCTAACAATTTAATATAATATAATAAATTTATAAGTGGTTTGGTTAAACGGTTTATTTAACATTATATAATTTGCTCTCCGGTTATCCAATTAAGGTGATTTAAGTGTCTATTAAAAGATTGTTCCATGATTTATAACTTTCATGACGGACTTGAAAACTAAATTTAATGTTTCAAGTATCAAAAATGCTTCCGAAAAATTTGTTGTTTCACTTAACGGGAAATAGACGGTCCACTTAATATTATATAACTTTTACTCCAGATGTCTGATTGAGATGATTCAAGTGTCTTTTGAAAGGTTGTTCCATGATCTACAACTTTCATTAAGGACTCGAAAACTAAATTTAATGTTCAAGGTATAACAAATGCTTCCAAAGAATTAGTTGTTTCGGTTAACGGAAATAGACGGTCTACTCAATATTACTTAATTTGTGCTTATGGTGGAAATTGGACCCACGGAGGGTTTTTTTAAACTTCCCAAAATAACATCGGTCTTTAACTCAAATAACAAAATAGTCAAATCTGAAATGACCAAAATACCCCTATCAATTTGTTCTTAGATTAATGAGGCTAATTCTTTAGATCAGTTTTTTAGTCGGATCCTTGCCTAAGTCCAAATCTTTCAAAACACATGACCTAAAGCAATTGGTCATTATTCTCATTTGGCAAACCCATAAGTCCCTAATTATATGTTGAAAACTGATTGGGGACTATTGCATATCAAGTGCAATAACAACAAACAGGTGTATCCGTTTGCGCCGAGAAAAAGGTGATGCAGCTCTACAGAAAACATATGTGAGGGCCCTATGATAAGGCAGGGGGTATCCTTGATCAAATCATTCATGCAGTCCTAATTTATCATGATAACTAACTATATTAATTGCCTCTTCAGATTGTTGCTCTGGGGGTGGAAATCAACAGGAATCTCATTATTGCAAAGATTTTTTATGATCCTGATTCGGGTCGTATTACTCTAGATGGAGTTGACATCAAAGATGCTCCAATTGAAGTGGGTGAGGCAACAGACCAAGAACCTCTCCTGTTCAATCATACAATCCGTGCCAACATTGCATATCCAAAAGGAGTGAGGCAGAAATTGTAGCTGCAGCAGAGTTGGCCAATGCCCACAATTTCATAAGTGGATTGCAACATGTACATTATCAGACACCACAAACACAAACACAAACACTCTCCAAATTTACTTGTACTTAAAATGTGCAATATTATAGGGTTATGATACGCTAGTAGGAGAGCGAGGAGTTCAACTATCAGGAGGACAGAAGCAACGTATAGCCATAGCTAAAAGTTCCAAGATCCTGCTATTTGATGAAGCAACTAGTGCATTGGATGCTGAATCAGAAAGACTAGTTCAGGATGCGTTAGATAGACTAGTCATGGTGAACCGCACAAGTGTCCTTGTTTCTCATAGATTATCCACAAACTTTGATAAACATCAAAGATGGCTTTTATGCTTCCTTAGTCTCACTTCACATGGCTGCTTCTACTGTTTTATAATTCAACTTGTTCAAAGTTATGTAGGCAAGTAACTTTAACCCTAATTATGAATTCAACATCTTGATGGAATTTTGATCAAGCTGTTTAAACTTGCGCTGTGTGTACAGTTGAGAAAATTGTTTCCCAATTAGGGATGTTGAGATGCAGGGAATTATAACATCAGCAGTGAAAATGCAGGGACGTATTAACAAAAAAACATAATAGAAACAAGTCACGCAACTTACAAAACATATTCCAGGCTTTGCATGGAAGATCATTCAACTGTCATGTTCTAGCCAACAAAACTGGGAGCTTAGAGGAATTGCAAGTTCAAGTTCTAATGAACAAATTTACACACAACCTGTTAAATATTTGGCCAAATCGTTATCGTACAGGTTAAGAGACAAGTGGTTTTCTATAATTAGTCGACGTAATGTTGCTATCATTCTCAAACCTGTTGCAGCAACATACATACAATTGAACAAAATACAATAATAACTGCCTAACATGATTTGCTATCAACCATCTTACAAAAATACAAAACAAGGAGAACTACAGCAATTCTTCTTCACTTTCTCAAACGCTTCTTCGCATTTCCAGTACCTGAATCGTTCTCAACTTCCCTCCCACGTTTAGCAGTAACTGAAGGGGTAGAAGGAGATGCTGCTGCTGCTGCTCTCTTTGGTGGTCGCCTTGTACCCTTCTTTGCTGGGCTTCCCTGCTCTTTTGCTTTCTTTCCACCCGACCGTGTCCTTGGAGTAGAAATTTGTTCTTTCTTCTGATCAACTTTACTACTGCTGGCTTTCTTCTGCTCACCTCCATCTCCTTTACCATTATCAGAACTAATCACACCCTTTAGTGTCTCTACTAATGGTCCATTATTGGAGGAAGAGCTCCTTCTCATTCTATTCAAGAAATTTGCTGCACTTCGCTTCTTTGAATTGACATTTGTGTTGGTCTTCTCCTTCTCAGCCTTGGCTTCTGAATTATCATTTGACGATACTCCTTTGCTTGAAATGGCAGTATTAGAATTGGCATCTGAATTCTTGTTGGTGTTTGTGCTATTACGAGTCTTGACATTTTTGCTTGCTTTTCTTGCACCTGAGGCAGATCTTTCTCTTGTTCTCTTCTTTGTTACAAGACTTTCCTCAGCCTTCTCAGAAGGATTTTCATGCTGCTTCCAATCTAGAACCGGTTTCTCATTCATCAATGTGGTTATTGGCTGCCTCTTTTTCTCTTGTCCAGAAGATGATGATGCTTTAGCGGTAATTGAACTGCGTTTACGACAAGCAATCAATGGGACTGATAATTTAGGATTTATTGACAAAGAGAGTGATGGTTCAGTTTCTGTTTTCAAAGGCATCTGTGATTCAGGGGATTGTTCCTTGTGCAAGAAGTTTGAATTGGGAATCTGGACAGCAATCTCCTTTGAAACAAGTTCCCGAAATTCCATAGCAGCCTTGTATTCCGAGGACTTCTTGCCAAAGAAAACAATGGCATTGTTTAAGAGCAACAGCAAGTCTCTAAAGAACTTGCTTTTGCATCCTGAATACCAACCTTCTTTGAGCCTCATTTGAATAGTCTCAAAATCAAGATGCTGTCGAACCAAGTTCAGGTAATCCGGTGTATCCTGCAGCATTGACAATTTAGCCATGCTAAAATATTGCACATTGCACTCATCATTTGTCTTTTTTTTTTTTTTTTGGCGATCACACTCATCATTTGTCTAGCACCAGATAATATTTAAAGAATTTGCAATTAATAGGAGCACATAGAGCAGTCAATCTAACACTGCATACAAACCAAAAACACACGGCATTTGTTTTTATTTGAAGAGCATTATGACAGAAAACTCAAATGTCTACCTTTCCATTCAACTAAATAAAAACTAAACCCAAGTGGTGTGCACATGCTTTTGTTTCTTTTGGCAGGCAAGCATATGTATACATCTAGATGTGAGATTGATGCAAACTAGACAAAGGAGCCTTAACATCAATAAGGTAAAAAAAGTAAATAATTATAATAAAATATAATTAATATATCATTCAAAAAAATACATGCAGTAAAAGATTAAAAAAAACAAAAAAAAAAGAGCATGAGATTGGTATTTCACTCGACTCATCACCCACAAAGCCAATAATTTTGACTGGTTCACAGAAAAATGGACCAACTAAGAACTGCTTATCAGGTTAGAAAATGAACCACCACAGTCCATTGTTTTTTCCTCCAAATGGAAAGAACTTGGTTTTTTTTTTAAAGTAAATTATGTAAGCAACTATATACATTCAAATATTAGGTTCTAACAAAGATGAATATAAACACAGCTAATTAAAATTAAGAAAAAAAGAGTAGAATAATTTCTTTTACCTGGCTTTCAAGTCGGCGCTCGAAAAAAGAACTGAACTTGTGAGACAGGAGGATCTCAAGGAACTCAACCAATGGCTGGGATTCAATGGAGACCTCCTTGATGGTGGGAGATTGGTCCAATTCCTCATTATCTGGTTCGTCTGGTTCATCTTGTTCGGCATGTTTCTTTTCATTTCCAGACAAACTTGCCGAGCTCTGTACATCGCTGCTCTCTCTATTAGGTTCTTCTCCCTTTGACTCAGCCACTGACTCTGGCGAGTCGCCAGGTTCTCTCTCCAGGTCTACTCGCTCCGAATTCTCAGCTGATTCCTTCACTACACTATCACAACTCCCATTGCATGAATCCTCTCCCGCCGGCTTCACATTCTCCACCTCCTTACCTGTTTCACCTCTTTCTAATTCGACAGGAACCGATTCAACCTTTGCCTTCTCCATTCCAGTTCTCAGATTCTCATCCTTCAGATCTGTAGAATTAGACTCGTTCACCGAACGATTCTCTTGGTTGGACTCTTCCTCACTTTGAACCGGTTTTTGGGTTTGATCCTCCGGTTCTTTTGTTTCTTCCTTTTTATCAATTTCCTTCTCTCCCTCCTGATCCGGCTTTTTAGGTTCTTTTCTGTTCTCTTGCAAGCTCTGTTCTCTCTCTTCTTTCAATCTCTGCACTTTCAATTGCAACGACCTGTGAAAGAAAAAGAATATGCAAAAAGACTCAACTTTCACCATAATAAAGGAACAATTTAAATAATTTCTAGAAGGCTAATTTTGTAATCATTTACACGATGGATAGGTCATATTGCTGGACTTCATGGCGGAGTTCAGCAACACGGAGTTTCCGGAGCTCATCAACCCAAGGAACGGCGGTGGTGGAGACTTTGTTATTAGTAGCTTTAGCGTCGTCTCCTCCTCCAATGTCATTTTCAGCGAAACGGCGTTTAAGGTCTTGAAACTTCTGTTGACAAGAGAGAGGGGTAAGGGAGAGGTGCTGGAGTGTGGAAGTTCGTTTCTGGAGTTCCATAGCAACAGAGTCCCAACTGTCAGGGCCATAACGGTGAACAGCACAGGCAAGTAAGAGTTCCTCCCAAGTACCCCATGTTTGTTTCTCGGGAAAGTTATCGGATTTAGCCATGAAAAGGAAAAGGGAAATAACAGCAATCTGGTAAGATTTGACTCTGAAGCACTAAACAGATCCTAGAGGAGATTCATTTGTAGCAGTAGTACAAGATGGACACGGGTTAAATAAAAACCAAGGTACAGAGTATAAGTCTAAAAAGAAACATAACTGGGTCTGAAACAATCAACCAGTAAGTCTCCTTAAGTAGCTTGTTTAATGCATCCACTGATTCCTACAAGAATATGTACCTAGAAGAATCGGGTTTAAGCTTTGTCAATTATTAATATCAATAAGAAAAAAAAAAGACATCTCCAAATTTGATAAACCTGAAATAATGGCATTTATTGGTTCTGTTCAGAATACATTATCTCATCCCATGAGCCTAAATACACAAGAAATTAACCTAAGAGGATAAAACTATTACTCTACCTTTCTTAAGAATTAACCTTAATTTCCTTTTCCTTTTTCTCCTGTTGTTTTCAGTTGAAGATGAATAAGATATCTTGAGATAGATTCGAACAGCAATTACAAAGAACATATGATAAATTAACCCCCCAAAAAAGTATAATAGGAAATTACTACCCGAAGCTACACTATCTATAAGATTTAAACAAGCTTTAATTGAATACAAAGGGCATTAAATTATAACCCTAAGCTAAAATATATGTAAGATTCAGAGGAATAAACTTAATCGAGACAACCATAGAGGACCAATCGAATAATATGAGAACATACAAACAACAAAGTGTAGAAATCAAAGAGAATAAATCAAAAATCAAAGAAAAAAATGACCCAAAACACTCCAAATACCTTCTATCAAAAAACCCCAAATCCTGCCCAAAAAAAAAAACTACCCATATTGATTTCTGAACATGAAAAAATTCAAATTAAAATGAGGCAAATAAACGCAAACACCAAATGTTACAAACAAAAAACAGAGAAACCCTAGAATATGCTTAAAAGAAGAGAACAAAAATGGCTGCAGCAGAAATATTTTGAAATAAGGAGAGGGAAGCTGAAGGAAACCAATAGGATAAAGATAATGTAATTTCAGTTTCAAATCGCACCTTTGAAAAGTGATTCGAATCTCATCAACAATGGTGGGACTTGGGAGGGACGAGGGGCGGGCGGGGCGCGGCTCGGCTACTCGAGTAAAACCAAAAAGAAGTTTGAAAAGGCTTCATTTTAACTTTCTTTTTTTCTCTGTTTCTTTTAATCGTGGAGCATCATTTAAGTTTAACTGGTTGGAAGTTGGAACAAGTACGCCTATGCAGATTTTTTCTTTTTGTTTTTTTTGCACTAAGAAAGCAATATGCAGATTTTTTTTTTTTAATTTAGGAGTTGTTATTTGATACACTAACCGTTTTTTAAATTTTCAAAAAAAAATAATAAACAGATTTTAAAATTTGAATTCACAAGTGAAGTAAGGAGTTGACACATACTCATTTTTTGATTTAATTTTATTTTTAAAATTCAAAATTATCTTGTTACCCCAAAATCTCTATGAAGATTTTCGCGGTGAAAGGTACCGAGCGTGCCAATTAATTTTGTTGCAAAAATTAATTAAAGTACGGGAAAAGTAAATGTTGCATTGAGTGCAGTAAAATAAAGATCAAAACGATTTGTGAGTCCTGAATCAAAGTCACACCCGAGTATTTAATACATTGATTCCAGATTCAATCTCAAATAAATGATTGCTGTTAAAAGGATTTTTTTTTAAATGAAAGGAGGAAAATAACAAATTGTTGTTATCTCGATTGCAGAGGAAAGTAAGTACAAAAGATGTATTGTAAGCAAGATTTGGAATGAGTAAAATGATGAAACAAGATGAAGATCTTCATTAACAATTGAAAGATGAAAGCTTGAGAGTTTGAGTTGAGAGGAAAAGCTCTGGTCTTGTTTTGATTGCTCTGGGCAAGTTGTTGTTGATCTTGGAGAGTTGTTGAAGGGGGGTTTTCGTTGAAGGCTGTTGTTGTACTTATAGGGGCGGCATGGGCTAGGGTTTTGGCAATCCGACGGTCCAAAATGAATCCACTTCACTTCCACCTCTTCCAATGCATTTAATTTTTTATTTAGAATCCTGTTTGCATAAGGAAACCTCTCCAATCAGCCAAGATGGACTCCTTGTTGCCTTAGGACGTGGAAATGTGATAATTATCACATTTTATTGCTAAATTTCGGGATTAAATCAAGGTTTTAGGTTCAGTGCGGCAAAAAAGGTGTTAAAGCCAGTGTGGAGTGACAAAATGGTGACGAAACTTCTTCCAAATGCCAAAAAACTTGAACTTCATCGATTGAACCTTGAAATATGCTCATTACCATGCCACTATGATCATATGTTAATGTCATAAAAAATCGATCAAGGAGATGGCTTAAACCGGGGTCAAACAGTTATACTGTCCTTAATTGAAAACTGCGAAAAAGTTACGAAAAGTTTCAAAAATGGCTCGATTTAAGCATATGTCATTTATATTTTATGTAAACCATGCTTCCATGCTCATGGTGAAATCGCCATGCCAAAATCGCCCAGGGATTGGATTTCGTTCCTAATTACACAATAGGGAAAAGTTACTTCCAAGCTCGGAATGAGCAGAAATCTGAACGGCTTAAATCTGAAACCCTAGTTCAGTTGTCCTAGATTGAAAAGCCGTCAAAACTTTAACCCGGGACGACCTAAACCGAACTTCAAAGGCATGATTCGGCCTAGCCCTAATTTATGCAGTAGATGGAGTGGCCCAAATATGTCTTACATAAATATCACTTGATTCACCACTAATCATGCAAAAATCATAATTTTCATAGCCAGGAGAAATCAAGGTCATAAATTCAAAGTCAAAAATTCTTCTCCTAGTTGACTTTGCTTCAAGGTGGTTAAAATCCACATTTATTTAGGGAAATTGAGATCAAATCTCAGCCCTTGATCTTGTACCAACATGTGCATTTACCCAATTACCCAAAATGTAAATTAGGGTATATACATATTCCCTAAAGGACACATGTCAACCCTTCAACCATACTTGTGTAGTCTGCTAAACTCCACTAAGTGATTGTATAATTTTCCTTAATTTAACTGAAAAAATGATAATTATTTGATACATGTACAATGTAAATTTTGGATTCCACAAACGGGTTGAAGAGTTGACACATATCTATTTTCTGAATTAATTTTGTTTTTAAAATTCAAAACTATTCCCTAAAGGACACATATCAACCTTTCAACCCTACATGTGTAGTCTGCTAAACTCCACTGATAGCGTATTGTATAATTTTCCCTATATGCATTCTTACCTCGAAAAGAAGTATATATATATAACAATATATAAAACTAGAAGTAAAAGTACCAAAAAATCAGTTGAAAAACCTCATCACATTCACCCAAGAACAAAATTGTCAAGGGTATTTCGGTACTTTTGTACTTGGTTTTTTTGTTATTTCGGTTGATGGTTGAGGGCGTTTTTGGAAGTTTGGAACAAAGTTACTATTGTGGACCCCACTCTCAATAAACAAATCATTTTTTTGCTGGTGTATTTATCAAAGGATCCCTATACTTTTATGCTTTATGCTATTTAGTCCCTTACAATTTCTGGGTTGGTCGATTGAACATTTCGGCTTTAATACTTTTATTTTTTGTTTTTATTGTCCGATGAAGGTGATTCAAGTGTCTATTGAAAGGTAATTTCATGATCTACAACTTTCATGGAGGACTCAAAAGTCAATTTTAATGTTTTGATTCTAAAAAATGCTTCTGAAATTTTGTGGTCTCGATTGCCGGTCTATCTAATATTTTATAATTTTTGGTCCACTTGTCAGATTGAGGTTGTTCAAGTGTCGGTTAAAAGGTTATTGTGTGATCTACGACTTTCATTAAAGGCATGAAAGCTGAATTTGATTAATGAATTTCGTGGAGAGTTCAAGAAGGAATTTTTATGTTTGGTCTCCATAAACAAATATTTTTTTTGCTGGAGTATTTATCAAATGATCATCATACTTTTATACTTTATGCTATTTAATCCTTAACAATTATAGGTCAGACGATTTAACGCTTTGACTTTTATTTTTGTATTTTCTTTTCTTTTTGTCTGATTAAGGTGATTCAAATGTATATTAAAAAGTAATTTCATGATCTACAACGTTTATGAAGAGCTTACAAACCCAATTTTGATGTTTCAATTCTCAAAAATGCTTTTGAAATTGCTTGGTTTTGATTGTCATTCTATTTAATATTGTATAATTTTCGGTCCACTTGTCCGATTGAAGTTGTTCAAGTGTCCTTGAAAATGTTATTATGTGATTTATCGTGTGATTTTACCACTTTTTTGTGTGTCATTTATCTGCTAACCCATTTTTATGTCTCATCTCTATCAATAAACATTTTGGTTGATAAATTATTTTTTTATTATTTATTTATCTAATTAGGTAATTTTTTTGTTTCAGGGTCTCCATGAATAAACATTTTATTATTTGGATTATTTGTAAGTGACCTTATACTTTTCTACTTTATATTACTCAGTCTTTTACTAATTTTTTCTTGTTCGATTTAAAGCTTGATTTTTTTTTTTGTATTTGCCAATTAAGATAATTCAGGTGTGTATTAAAAGATGGTTTCATGATCTAAGATTGATTAGTTTGTAATAATTGGAAAATTTAAGAATTAAGATTGGTTAGTTTATAATTTTAATGTCAAATGACATGTTAATTTGGTTACTGTTAAAAGGATCATTATTGTCTTTTCATGCCGTTAGTTTTTCTGTTATTTGATTCAATAATTCAGGATGTTATACTAATTTAAATCGCTCAGGCCTCAGCTCTCTATTATAAAAAAAAAAATCCCTCAGCTCTCTTAGTAAAAATGTGCATGTCTTCTTTTCACATCACTTTTCTGGTTTGATTGACCACGTGTTAACCACGTGTTTCTATTAAAAAATTTTCATTTTCCCTAAATTTTTTTCTCTTTTCTTTCACCGTCTCTTGACCACGTGTGTAGACACCCATTTTTATCCTGTATCCCTTAATTCAAATTAATTTTTCTCTTATTTAGCATTAAAGTCGTTTAGGGGCATTTTGGTCAATTGTACTTCAGGGGCATTTTGGTCATTTGCATATTCAGGGTATTTTGGTCATTTTAAGTCCACTTTTAGTTTGATTAGCTAATTCATTTTTAGTCATTTAGATTGCATTAGAAAAACCCAAAATCTTTATGTGCGCCTTTGGCATTTGTACGCATTTCAGGGCTTGGCTTCGTGTAGTATTGTTGCATTTTAATCCTTTATTTAAATCATTTTTGTTTCTTAATTTGCAACTAGGGGGCATTTGAGTCAATTCTTAGTCTTTTAGAACATTTAGGTAATTTAGTACGCATGGTATTTGCATGGCATTTGCATTTAATTTAATTATGTTCTTAATTCCAAAATACAAAAAATATAAAAAAATCATGTTCATTATTGCCTTGATTAAGTTGCATAGTCCATTGCTTGTTTGATTTGCATAATAAAGAATGAGTAAGCAATTTGGGTTTTGGCTAGTTTGGACTATTTTGGATTCGAGCCAACAAGAAGAAACTTCATTTATGTTTTAGCCTTTACATTTAGAAAATAAAAAAAATGGAAATAGCAAAAATACAAAAAAAATTCTTTATTTTATTAAAAGCTCAATACATAAGTTTGTTTACTATGAATTGGATACCATGATTCCACATATCCTTGGGCTCCTTTGTTTCTCTTTTAATTGGTTCCTTTTTTTCAAACATATTGTGCTTCTTTAAATTTGTCCCAAGGCTCTATAAAACCCATGACCATATTCGGTTGGCCTGCAAAGAATGGAAACATAGAGTTAGTGTTAACTAGCCCATTTTCAGTATGCTATATAGGCATCACTTCACTAGGATGAGCAAACGAACAAGGCATTTCCTGTGCTTTTGGTAAGCAATGTTAACGAAATCACCCATGTACAACCATCTAGCAAAGGAAGCATGTAGCAGGAGCATTCAAGTATCACAATGTCATTGGCTTTTTCATGTTAGCATTTTATTGTTGCATTTTAGTACTAAAATATATCATTCTAGCATTGGTATGACAAACATGTTTGGTATGGGCACTTCATTTCCACAGGGCGAGTAATTAAACAAATCAGCATGCATTTTTGGGTATATAGCAGCATATACACGCCACTTCCAACAGCATTATCCAATCAAAGTCAAGTAGGGATTCTAGGATCAATTTCAGGGCATTAAGGAAGCTTAGTAAAAAGCGTATGTAGTATAGAACCCATTCATATAATATTCCTGCTTTCATAGTTCAGCATTCATATCACAGTGTGTATAATTTAGAATTCATTTGCATTCATTCAATTTAAGCAGCTGCCTGGTTTAGTATTTTCTTTTTAGAACATTCAAAGAAATTTAACATTGCATCTTCAACAAAACCTAATTCATTACAAGCCAAATTTACATTCAGTTAAAAGGGAAATTCACAAAGTAACAGAAGGATCCCCTTACCTACTCATTTGCCAGCCCATTTCCCCTTCCATTCTTATCATCTTCAAGCCTGCAAAGAGACAAAAAATTTGTTAGAGCAAAAAATAGGAGAAGATGCATTGAATCGTGGGAATGGAGCCCTCTCTCTCTACACTACATTCTCTAGATACACACAATCTCCTGGATGCTCTCCAGACACTGATCCACCCACACCTCTCGACTTTTTTTTTCTTTTTCCATTCACACACGGAGACAATCGCGGAAGATACAAGAAAAAATCTCTCTCCCTGCAGAATCCCGGCTCTCATTCTCTCCTCACACAAAAAGAAAAGCAACCTCTCACACAAAAAAAAAACTCCCTCTCCACACACAGGAATACATGAAAAAATCATCAAACTCGCTCTGAAAACAAGCCATACTGAATAAAAACATCATACTCTCGAATTCTCACCTTCATCCTCTTTCTCGGTCTCTCCCTCAAACTCTCCCCTTGCTTATCCAGTTTTTCTCTACGAATCAAAGACACAAAATTCACGAGCTTGCTTCTTTGAACTCTCCCCCTCTCCAAAGTTTCTTCCTTACTTATTAAAAACTAGGGTTCTAAGAAATGAAGTTGGGGATTCGTTTCTCTAAAGATGGATGAGAAAATTGGTCTATGGGTTAATGTTGGGCGACTTTAAGATTTGTTTCGCCGGGATCTAGGGGTAGCTAATTGGTGATTATCGTCGGCAGATCAAAGGTGGGGTTCGGGTGTTGTCTGCCTTTGCTATTTGGGGAAGGGTCCAGTCGTTTCGGTTGAGTATAGAGAGAGAGGAAACGATGATGATTATAGTTGGGGAAGCAGGGATTGAAGGCGGCGTTGGTTAACAGGTGTGGCGGGTTGGTTAGTTCAGGCGGTGGCGGAATTTGAGACTAGGGTTTCAGGAAGGAAGAAGAAGGAAGAAGAAGGAGAAAAGGGAAAATAGGAAGAAAAAAAGAAAAGGATCAAGGGAAGCTCGACAAAAGAAGGGTCTCGGTCTAAACGACATCGTTTCAGGTAATGTTTTTAAATCTTTTCAATTTTATGCAATTAAGTCCTATAGATTCTTATTTAATTCACATAAAACCTAAAATTCGTTTCCGTTTTCAGCTTAGTCCCTGATTTAGTGTTTCATTTGTCAATTTTGTCCCTGATTGAGGGTAATTTTTTATTAATTGATTCAATTTTGCCCCTGATTTAGGATTTTATTTTTAATTTATGCGGCCTAGTCCCGGATTTCAGATTTATTTCCTGATTAAGTGCAATTTGGTCCCTGTTTTAGGATTTTATTTATTTCTTGATGCAATTTGATCCCTAATTTTAGAAATTGAAGCTAGAATTGTGCAATTGGGTGTCTAATTTACATTATTGATATTTAATTTATGCTATTCGATGCCTGAATTTTGCTAATTGTTTACTTTATGTGCAGAGAGGTCCCCAGTTTGTCCAATTCGCCCTTTAGCTTTTTAATTTCTTTTAGTTTATTTGTTAATTCAATTATATTTGGGCTTGTAATTAATTTATGTTAGTTTGATAATTAGTAGTTAAACACATGCATACCATATTTACTTTTGGTTGATTATAACTGTTTGCATTTCATACCACCATTATAAATTTCGATTAATAAAAGGGCGTTTTAACTATGACGGGCTAATCTCAGGTAAAGGTGCGCGGGCACGACCTCTCGAGATTCCGCTCCGAGATTGAATGGTCTTTGCGAATATCCCCGGAGGGCCGGGCAAGGTTCGTGAAGGCTAATTCAAGTAAACCCATTTTTATTAATCAACTAATAAACCGGATTTTGCATTCATCATTTCATACATGCGTTAATATTTAGGTAAGTTGAAGGAAAAAATGAAAAAAGAAGAAAAAGAAAATGAAAAATATGGAAAAATCAGAAAATTAAAAAATGTAATAAAATGTGTTTTCAAAAATTGTTTTTTTTTTATCAAATATGTTCTCTTATTTTCAAAATTAAGAAATGGGTAATCCAAGAGTTTTTTTTAAGGTAAGCATTTTCAAAACGGAATGTTTTTTTTTTAATTAAGCAATCCGAAAGAATGTTTTGGAAATTAATAAAATTGATCAAGTTTTTCAAAAAGCAAAAAAGGGTAAAAAGATTTTATCACAGCATTTTCAAAATTTCTTCCCGGTGCGGAAGTGTCAACAAGAGAACAAACAGTGAAAGAGAATCTTAACAGAATTAATCAACGGTGTTCGATTATATTCTTCGAACTCTCGAAATTGGTTTTAAAAATGCTTTTATTTTCTTTCATAACCCTTTTGAATAATAATCAAGATTAGGATTAAAAGCAACCAACTTTTCTTTTCGACCCAGTAGATCTAGTTAGATTAAGAGGTACCGCCACTTGACAGGCGCTCCGGGGGTGCTAATCCTTCCCCGGGCATAATCGACTCCCGAACCTAGATTTAGGTTACAAAAGACCGGACCTTAGGTTTAGTGGGTCCATTGCCGAGCTTTTGGACTCAACTTAGCTTAAGTGGCAATTAGGTGACTAATCACACCTTAGAATTTTGATTAGTGGCGACTCCATTTCCAAAGTTGTTTCGACAGGGTTCCCTGGATCCGAACGTTTCGACAGCTTGGCGACTCCACTGGGGACATTAGAGAGTCAGGCTTCACTTAGTTTAAACAATATCCAGGGTTAATAAAATGGTCGATTTGTTTGTTTTGGTGTTTTATTGCTCTTGTGCTTTGATATTTCTGTTGTTTTCACTCATATCTTGTTGTTTTCTTTGTCTCTTGTTGTGGTTAGTCACTAGGTCTGTCAGGTGTAGTTTTAGGGCAATGGTAGGTTGTTCCTTCACACACATCACTTAGACTGCATCTTGCATTTACATTTGTGCCATCCTATTTAGATTTTGGGAGGTATAATAAGCAAGCCTTCGTGGGACCAACCAGGTCCCCGTGCAGGTTGTGCGAAAAACCTCCACCCAATGAGACTTTGCCGGGTCAAAATTGGGAACCTCTTAGGTTTGAGTGGACCAAACCAGCATATAAGTTGGTACACAAAAGGAACATCTCTTACCCTTACCTCTCGTGTTTCAAAAAAAATAAGAACCGTAGAGAGAGTAACCCATATTACTCTCAATAAATAGACCATCCGCCCCAAGGGCATTGTCATCCTTTTAGATTTTGGGAAAATAAAAGGTTTTGTTAACATGGAAATAAAAAGGGGCATAACTTTTCTTTAATTTTCAGTTATTTATTTTTACTTAATTTTCTTGTGGTTACTAACTCATTTCCTTGTCTTCTTATTTTCCTATTCCTTTTTCAGCATTCAGCATTCACGTGCATTTGTAGAATTTACTAGATTACAGTCGGAGTAAAAGATGCTTGATTAAGAACAAGAGACCATGACACCTTGCTCATAATAAAAGAAATTCATTTCAACAAAAGCAGACTCGGTAGTCATGAAGATTAGTCCAAGTTGTTACTGGATAAGAAATCTACATTGTTTTTAAAATGGAAATTTTATATTGAATATTTTGTAATGTACCAAATTTTGTCTCGGAAAGCTTAATTAAGTATCTTTCGTTCCAATTGTCCTATGGCAAATTGCATTCATGCCTTCTGTCATGCATTATGCAAGCATCATAAGTATTGATGCACGCCAACAAATGAAGGGCTTTAGTTGGGCACTAGTTTGAGACAGTTAAAGCCTAGATGTGAGATGTGAAATTCATAAAACTTCGATGGAGGATTCTGGGTTGTTTTGTGAAGTTTCATTGCTTATGGAAAAAGTTGTATTGCATTCATATTTAATTTGGTATAATTTGTCATGCATCATGACACCACTTGCAATAATTGGAGTTTGGAATACATTAATGAGGGGTATCTAACTCGTGGTTCCGTTCTAAAGGTTCCAAGATAGCTCAACACCAGTACTTCACACGGTCAAAAACTAAACCAATGGCAGGTCAGCATAGTGAAGAATTTGAGGAATTGAAGCGGGACAGGGATGAAATGAAGGAACAGTTACGACAAGGTTTGGAAGCAATAGTCAGACTAACAGCAGCTCAGGAAACCCCAACAAAGGAAGGAATGGCTAATGGAAAAATGACCAGTTCTGATGGAAAGGTTGAGAACCATAAAAGCAATGGCAAAATGCATGTTGATGCAGCCAATGACACGCCATTAGGATATGTCCATTATCCCATGGCATCCTATTATGCTACAGCTCGAGGGGAGGGTTCGCATGACCCATATGAGAACCCGGTGCACTATGACTCAGGAACACTAGCTGCAGGTCAAAATAAGCCATTATGGGCTACTGGAAGGAAGGAAGATGATTCAGTCGAGGAGAACAAGCGCATGATAAGTTTGATTGATGAAAGGCTTCGCGGATTAGAAGGCTCAAGTAATTACCACAGGCTCATCAATATTGCAGAGCTGTCTTTGGTGGATGATTTGGTCATACCACCAAAATTCAAAGTCCCGGATTTCGAGAAATTTGATGGGACCAAGGATTACCCAAACAATCATCTCAAAAGTTATGCGAGGAAGATGGGTCCTGAAAAACACTTCTTTTTATGAGAACAATTTTTTTAATTACCCTTTTTATAGATAGTCCCCCATACTTATTCTTGACATATATCCATGGCATACTTTCTCAATCATAATTTCAATCAAGATTGAACACAAGTTCTAAAAATAGATAATCATAGAAGCAATTAATAAATAAGATCATATCACAAACTTCAATTATACCTAATTCTAAGAAATCAAACAACATGCTATAACTCAATCAATAAATCAAACATTATTAAAATTCTAAGCATTCATCAATCATAATCAAATCAATTAATCAAAATATGCATGAAAATTCAAAATTTTATCTTCAAAAATCAATTTTTCGAAAATTTTGTCAAAAATTGGGGAAATTAAGATCAATAAAGAACAATCAAATTCCATCCTAGGTTCTCATGCAAACAAAGACTATCATATGACTTAATTATTCAAGTAATAACCCTACCAAGTATTCACCCCCCCACACTTAAAATTCACATTGTCCTCAATGTAAAAGTAATTAAACAAAGCATGCAATATCATCTTACCAAAAATAAAGAGTTAGGGTTCAAGAAAACATACCTGGGCGGCCTTGATGAAGATAATTACTCAAGCATAAAAGACAATAGAAAATTAAAGTGATAGGAAAATAAAACTAGATAGTGTATTAATGAAACTTGAAAATTAAAAACATAAGATAAAGGGAATTGAAAATTAAAGAATAAATTAAATAACTAATCTAAGATGCATAAAAATAAAAGTCAAATCTAAAAACTTAAAATTAAACCTAAATTGGTTTATGAATAGCCTTCTCCAATAAATTGAAGAGGTCATCCAAATTCCCAATTATGTTATTAAAATCATCTCTTAAGCTAGTAATTTGATCACTAATTTGATTGCACCGAACAAGGAAAGGGTGAAGCTCTTCCTTTTCTTGATTAACCTCCTCTTCCTCTTCCTTATTCTCATCACTAGAGGCATCACTTGAAATATCAATTACCATAGTAGCAATTTTCTCTTGAACTTCTTGTAAAGGAGCCTTTGGTTCAATAGGGGGTGATAATCGATCTTCTTCCTCTTCAAGGGTAAAAATAGAAGCAACTTGTTGAACCTTTGGTTGATTAGAAGATGAAGCAACGTTGGGATCATGAAACCTTTGAGGGAAAGGAGCACAACTTATAGGGCGATATGGAGGCCTATAAGGTTTGACTCGATACCCTCCAAACCTTGGCATAGGGTTTGGCTTGCTCCATTGTTCAACTTGAGGTCTCACCCTTCCATTAAAATTCCTTGGTCCATGAGGATTAGGAAATCGATTTCCATAGGGATGGAATCGATTCTTGAACTCTTGTATAGCTCTCTCCTTGGATCTCATAACAGCATCATGGGACTTGTTAACCTTATTCAAAAGAAATTGATAAATCATCCTTGCTTTGAAACCGGGCTTAGTAGCAATTTCTTCCTTGGGTAGTGATGCTATCATGCTCAAAAGCTCATGACAATCTTGACGAAGAAAGCTTCCTTGAAATTTTTCACCAAATTGGGAGGCTCCAATTTGATAAAATTGTCTCCTAAAATTCTTGAATTGAACTTCAAAATCCATGGAAGTAAGCATCATCGACATCTTCAAGTGTTGGGGAAAAACTTACCGAAATTCCTTGCTTGCCTTTGTCGACGATTTGCTTCCTCTTGAGTCGAAAATTTGCTTCCTTTGGTCGACAATTCCCTAGTCGACACTTGCTCCTTATCGACTTGATCCTTTAAGTCGACAATTGTGTTTCCTCTTATCGACACTTGCTCCTTATGTCGACTTGGCCTTGCTTCAAATATTGCTCTCAATCGAATTTTGCTTCTTAAGTTGTGATGAATATAGGAGGGGTAGAGGTGCTTATATAGTGATCAAATCCTATTCTTAAAAGGTTTTAGTTAGAGTAAAAAGTTAGAAACATACCTTGACTAGGAATCCATTACCTTATAGGAAGAGGTAATCTTGCTCCTTGTGCAATTGGACTTGTAATCCTAGCTAAAATAGGATTCAAAATTGCAAGGACGGAGAGGGAAAAATAGCATCCGACCTTGGCATTTGCGGGCTGTCTCATGCGTGGAAGCAGTAGCGGCTGCTTAATGTACTGCCTGGTGCGGTAGAGGCAGCATCTGCCTCCTTGTGCGCTGCCTATGCAGCAGCGGCAGCAGGCTGCCTCGCGGAAGCAAGCTTGTTGCATTCCGCTTGAGGCAGCAGCTGGTTGCTGCTGTTAGCGGCCTCGAGTGCTGCGCGAGCAGCTTGGCTGGGGCGCTGCCATCAGGCCTGCCTTGTGTGGCCTGGTGCCTGGCGCCTGATGCCTTGCTCGCTAGGCGCTGGGGTGCTGGGACGATCTTGTGGAGTGGCCTTGCGTTGCTTGCTTGCTACGGGTCGCCAAGCAACAACACAATGGTGCAACATGGCCATGCTGCTCATGGTCCATCATGATGATGAATTTTTTCAATGAAGAAAAATTCAAAAAAAATTCCTATCAAGCAAAAACTCAAAGAAAAATTAGTATAAAAATTAAGAATAAAAACAATAAAATTAATTACTCAAAAAAATTAAAATTGGGTTGCCTCCCAACAAGCGCTTGTTTAAAGTCATTAGCTCGACTCCTTTTCTTTTTCTTTGTAGCTCAAATAGGAAGATAGATGGGATCTTCCAATTTAATTTCTTCAATCATCATTGTTGGCAATGCTTCAAAATAAGGTTTGAGCCTTTGTCCATTGACCTTGTGCTGCTTCTGGTTATCTGGATCCTCGATGATCACTGATCCATTAGGATATACTTGAATTACTTCAAATGGTCCATACCAACTCGATCGGAGCTTCCCAGGATTTTCCTTCAATCGATTATTAAGGACTAAAACCTTTTGTCCTTCATAAAACTATCTTCGCAAAATTCCTTTGTCATGGATGGCTTTGGTATTCTCCTTATAGATCCTTGAATTCTCGTATGCTTAATTCCTTATTTCTTCAAGCTCTTGTAACTACAGCATCCTTCGAATTCCAGCTTTGTCAAAGTTGAGATTGCATTGCTTTATTGCCCACCATGCTTTATGCTCTAATTCCACAGGTAGATGGCATGGCTTACCAAACACAATTCGGTATGGGGACATACCAAGAGGTGTCTTATAAGCTGTACGATAGGCCCATAAAGCATCTCCTAGTCTCATGCTCCAATCTCTTCTTTGAACATTGACTGTCTTCTCCAAAATCAGCTTCACTTGGCGATTTGATACCTCAGCTTGACCACTGGTTTGAGGATGATATGAAGTGGATACTCTATGTCGAACTCCATATTTTTCAACAGTGCTTGGACAATCTTGTTGCAGAAGTGAGTTCCTCGATCACAGATGAGAGCTCTTGGAACTCCATATGAAGGATGTTATTCTTCATAAATTTAACTACTGTCTTCGCATCATTCTTCTCGGTAGTTATGGCTTCAACCCATTTAGAAACATAATCCACAGCTAAGAGTATATAATACTTCTTATCTGATGGAGGAAAAGGTCCCATGAAATCAATTCCCCATACATCAAAGACTTCAGCAACGAATATAGGATTTTGAGTCATTTGATTCCTTTTCGATATGTTTCCAGCTCTCTGACAGCGTGGACAGGTCTTGCAAAACTCATAAGAGTCTTTAAAAATTGAAGGCCAATAAAACCCGCAATCTAAGACCTTTCTTGCAGTCTTCTGGTGTCCAAAGTGACCTCCACATTCATTGTTATGGCAAAACTTCAAAACTGATTGAATCTCGTTATCCGGGATGCATCTTCTCATGATTTGATCAGAACCGTGTCTCCATAAATACGGATCATCCCAAAGATAATACTTGGCATCACTGATGAGCTTCAATTTCTTTCCTTTGCTAAGATCAGAGGGTAAACGACGAGCAACTAAGAAATTGACTATATCAGCATACCAGGGTGGTTGAGAAACGACAAAAATTTCTTCAAAGGGTAATGCTTCGTTGATTGCAGTTTCTTCCTCCTTGCTTTCAATTCTACTTAGATGATCAGCTACGACATTCTCTGCTCCCTTCTTATCTTTAATTTCGATATCAAATTCTTGAAATAACAAAAGCCATCGCATAAGCCTAGCTTTTGCTTCTTTCTTTGACATTAGATATCTCAATGCAGCATGGTCGGAGTAGATTATCACCTTAGATCCCAAGATATATGGTCGAAACTTCTCCAACGCGAAGACAACATCTAGCATCTCTTTTTTGGTGGTGGTGTAATTCTTCTGGGCAGCATCTAGAGTTCTTGAAGCATAGTAGATAACATGGGGCACTTTATCTACTCTCTGACCTAAAACAGCTCCAATGGCGACGTCACTTGCATCACACATGATCTCAAACGGTAGTTTCCAATCCGGTGGCTTCACAATTGGAGTGGTGGTGAGGGCAGTCTTCAATTTGTCAAATGCTTCCTTGCAGTCGTTTCCGAACTTGAACTCTACATCCTTCTGAAGTAATCTACACATCGGTGTTGAAATCTTCGAGAAGTCTTTGATGAATCTTCGATGAAAACCGGCATGGCCCAAGATTGAACGGATATCCTTGACACATGTCGGATATGGCAGGTTCTGAACAACATCAACCTTGGCTTTGTCGACTTGCATCCCTTGTTTAGATACCACATGGCCTAGAACAATGCCTTGTTCTGCCATGAAGTGGCATTTTTCAGCATTTAATACCAATTTGGTTTCAACACATCTTTTCAAGATTAATTCCAAGTTATGCAGGCACTGATTGAAGTTATCTCCATAGACTGTGAAATCATCCATAAAGACTTCCATCTTATCTCCCACATAATCTTGAAAGATGCTCATCATACACCTTTGAAAAGTCGCAGGTGCATTGCATAAACCAAAAGACATTCTTGTATAAGCATACGTACCAAAGGGGCAAGTAAAGGTGGTCTTCTCTTGGTCTTCAGGGGCTATTGGAATCTAGAAGTATCCTGAATACCCATCCAGAAAGCAATAGTAAGCCTTGCACGCTAATCTCTCCAACAACTAGTCAATGAATGGTAGTGGAAAATGGTCCTTCCTTGTTGTAGAGTTTAATTTTTTGTAGTCGATGCATACTCTCCATCCATTCTGCAGTCTTTGAGGAACTAGCTCTCCTTCCTTGTTTTCTACGACGATGAATCCAGACTTCTTTGGAATTACTTGGACAGGGTTGACCCATTTACTATCTGATATAGCATAAATGAGACCAGCTCCAAGTAATTTGAGAACTTCTTCCTTAACGACTTCAGCAAGATTCGGGTTCAGTCTTCGTTGTGGCTGTCGAACAGGTACTGCATCATCTTCAAGTCGGATTCGGTGCATGCACACAGTAGGACTTATCCCTTTGATGTCAGCTACAGTCCATCCAATGGCTTCCTTGTACTCCTTCAAAACTCAGATCAGTTGTTCTTCTTGTAAAGTATTTAATTTACTTGAAATTACAACAGGCAGAGTTTCTCTTTCTCCAAGGAAGACATGCTTAAGTCCTTCAAGGAGTGGCTTCAGCTTGACTTCAGGCGGCTGGATGATGGATGGCAAAGGCGTCGGTGTTGGCTCCAGGTTGATATAGGACACTGACTCTTTTGCTGCAAGAGTGCGCAATGACTTCAGATCCTTGATGGTTTCCGCCACCTCTTCTGACGTCTGGACTTCTGCTTCCTTGATTTCTTCTTCATCTAGGCTCCTTGTAAGTACCAATTCAAGTTCATCTTCATGGTGGAGTGATTGAACTTGTTAAGAACAAACTTCAATGGCATCAATGGCGCAGATAGAATGAATCTCAGCAGGAAATTTCATGGCTTCATAAATATCGAATTCAATGAGTTTCCCATCAAATTCCATGCTGAGTTTTCCATCTTGGACTTCATATTTTGTTCTGGCTGTGGCAAGAAAAGGTCTTCCTAGCAGCAACGACAAATGAGGTAGATGAAGGTCATCTTCACTCATCTTTAGAACATAGAAATCGGCAGGAAAAACAAAATCCCCAATCTGCACTAAAACATCTTCAACTAAACCCTCAGGTTTAATGTTAGTTCTATCAGCAAATTGTATAGTCAGATCAGTTTTAGTCACAAGTTCAATTTTCAATTGTGAATAGACAGAATAAGGCATGATGTTAATTGGAGATCCAAATTCACACATGGCCTTTTCTATCTGATTCTTTCCTATTTTACAAGGAATAGAAAAAGATCCTATATCATGACATTTGTGATGCAATTTTCTCTGATATGCAGCAGATACATTCTCATTCATGCAAGCATATTTTTCAGAAAACTTACTCTTAGTCATGCATAATTCTTTGAGAAAATTCGCGTACCTGGGTTTTCTGACAACTTTATGAAGCAATGAAATATTTACCTCTATATTCCATAGTGAATTGAGTTGCATTGCAAACCTTTGAGGGAATGGTATTGTGATGCGCCAAGGACTTATTATGGATTTGAAGATGACAATGGAGAGCAAGGAAAGGATGTGCATGGGTTGCAAGGAAGCATGGAGAAGCATGAAGATCAAGGAGATATAACACAACATGTTTCTAGCACCAAGGAGATGCCAAAGATGCCATTTGATCCATTGAAGATGCCATTAGGTCCAATGACAAGAGCAAGAGCTAACAGATTCAAGGAAGCTTTGTTTGGCCTCATTAGAGTTCATCTTGAAGAGTTAAAGGCCATCGGAGATCATTTGAAGCCCATTAGAGACCATCATCAAAGAAATATTCCCATCGATTCCAAATTATGCACACTACTTGAAATCGATGAGTATTAGGTCATTAGAGTTGTAGTTTGGCCATTGTGGGCTTTATTCTATCTTTAATTAGCTTATTTTTAAGTTTGGATGTTATTTGGGTTGGGCCTTGTTTGACTAAGTCCAATCCTTGTTTAATTATGTCTTTATTTCCTTTTCCTAGTTGGGTTTGGTCTAGTTTTACCCTAGGCAATATATTTGGACGAAAATTAGGTTTTATTTTTGGATATTGGTCAAACCCCTTTGCCTATATAAAGGCATCAACCCCCTCTTTTGTAATCAAGTTAAGTTTATCAATTAAAGAGAGATTCTTTTGAAAATTTAGCTTCTTTGCTCTAGTTTGAGCAAACTTAGGGTTCTTCAATCATGTAGAGTCCTAGCAAACAATTAAGTTGTGATTACTTGATTGTTTGTGAATCTTGTGTTCTTGAGTTGACAATTGCAGGTCTAATTGAAGACTTAAGGCCGACGAAAGAAGAGGAATCACCTTGTGAAGGTCATCGATCTACTCATCTAGAAGTTGAAGAAGTTCAAGTCGAGTTTGATAGATTTTCAAGGCTAGATTTGAATCTAATACAACTAGATTCGTATCATATTGGATCATACTTCTCTCGCATCTCTTCCATCCATTCTTCTTCTACTTGAATTTGAGCAGCGGTTGCTGGTGAAGTGCACTGACTCCTCTTGTTTTTGGTCGAAAGCTCCTTTCTTCTTGGCGATTGAACGTTGGCCACGACATCAGGTGGTGGTGCAGCAGAAAAAGCAGGTGCTGGAGGTGGCGATATGGAAGGTGGAAGCGGAACATCCGGTGAGTTCATCTTTTGTTCATACCACTGTTGAGTTCCTTCGATTGAATTGACTCCATATCCTTGTGCATTGTTCAACCCATTTATGCGCTCATTCATACATACTTGAGGTATACATGAAGGTGGTTGCATAATCTTCGGTGAAAGCATAGTCATTAGGTTTGTAACCATCTTTACCAAATCTCCTTGTTGAGCAGCCATCGAAGTCACAGTTGCTTCTAGGTTGTTCAATCGTTCATTCTCTTGCTTTGATGGCGTGGTTGACATGTTTTCCTTAGTGGTATTGAACCGGTATATGTTTTCAGCCATTGTGTTGAGCAACTTCCTTGCTTCTTTAGGGGTTTTGAGTGTTAGGCTTCCTCCACTAGCAGCATCAACATAGGTGCGATCTTCATAGAGAAGTCCATCATAAAAGTTCTGAATCAGCATTGCTTCACTTAGGTTGTGGTAAGGGCAACTTGCACAGATTTCGTTGTATCTCTCCCAGTATTGGTGCCACTTCTCTTCAGGTGGTTGGCAGGTTGTGATTCTCCTCCGTACGTCAGCTCGCTTGGCCTCTGGAAAGTATTTGTTCAGGAACACGGTCTCCATCTCCTTCCAAGAAGTTATGGATCTTGATGGCAGAGTCAAGAACCAACTTCTTGCTTTTCCTTCTAATGTTAAAGGAAAAGTTCGAAGTTTCGCTTGTTCTTCCGGCATCCCAGTGGTTGCAGCACACCATATAAAAAATTTTTGTAAGTGCTCATGAGGATTTTCATGAGACTCTCCTTGAAAGGTTGGTAGCATGCGGATCATTCCAGAATTCAGCTTGTATGACGTATCCACGGCTGGATAGTCAATGCAGAGTGGCGGCAATTCACAGTTGAAATTCCGCTCTCGTAACGAACGTTGTTGCTCCATTGGATTTTTCCTGCAAAACAGAGAAGATCAAGTGTAAAACGAATATAGAAAAAGAAAAGAAAAAGAAAATAATAAACAATCTCCTCGGCAACGGCGCCAAAATTTATGATCGGTCGTCAAAATAAAAATCCCAACAATTACTAACTAAAGATAGTTAGGGCAAGTAGGGGTCGATCCCACATAGAGAAAGGTTATTATTCTTTTTCTTAAAACAAAACAAATAAAATAAAGAAGATTTTTGAGAGTAAAATTAAGTTAAACCAATCTAGCAATTAAAATTATCTAAGAAAACAATCAAGAAAATTAAAGAAAACAATTAATCAGAAAGCAAAAAATAAATTGAGAAAATAATTAAGAGAAACCTCCAACATAGAATTAATATCCCTCTTGACAACAATAACATGGATCATTGATATCTAAAGATTATGAAAACAATGGATAGCTTGCTTGGAATTTAATCCTAAATTACCTTAATTAGATAAAACTCTTGATCCACTGTGAATTATCCCTTTTATTCTTTAAATAATTACCTCTTGATCCAGTGTGATAATTACTCAAGAATAAAGCATTAAGATCTAGTAATTTACAAGCACAATGGACAATTAAAAATTGGTCAAAGATTCTTAAATCCCTTGGAAGGAAGATCCTTCGCTTCCAATTGTTACCAAACAATTAAATCCGAAGATCCTTTAAGATTTAATTTAGCTAATGCTACTTAATTTATCAAGAAAGTGCTAGCTTCAATCTATCAAAACAAGCAACATAGAATTCATACAGAGATATTAAGAAATACCCTATTAATTTTCATATAAAGGCACAAAATCTCACCATGATATAAGTCAAGAGATCAATTAAATTCTACATTGGAGAAAAGAAAAAGATTACTCACTCATGAATTGAGTGAGCATCCAAAGAAAAGAAGAAAAACTTATCTAAGGATAGGAAGAAGAGGGGGGCGGCGGCTCCTAGGGCAAAACTCCTCAAAATCTTCAACAATTCTTCAAAATAAAATCTCTAGATCTACATACATAAAAAACGTAGATCTAAGGTGGCTATTTATAGTGGAAATATCCCTAGAAAATCCAATCCTAACTTGGAAAGAGGTCTAAGTCGGTTTTTGGGTCTAACTTAGAGTCTAAGTTAGATTAAAAATCTTCCTAGAGTAGAATCCAAGTCAAAATAGGATCCTGAAATTTTGCTGAATTCGTGCAGGGACTTCGACGGCATTTTTGGGCTTGAAGATGGCAAAACTGGGTCTTGGACTTCAAAGGAAAGTTGTAGATCTCGGAGTTAGCTTTCCAACGAGTACTCACACGCCTAAAACGGAGGTCTGAGCAGAAAGTTATGATTTTTCTACCGAGACTGCGCTTAATCCTAATCCTGTTAGGACTAGAATCGGGAATCTACGGGATTTTGGATATTTCCTTGAATATAGGAGTCATTAATTGGGATTTTAATTCCAATTAATGATTTATATGGGCTGAGTATTTTCCCATATTAAATATCCAAAATTCCTTAGCTTCCGGGCTTCTTCATGGCTTGTCTTCAATCCTTCGCAATTAAAGCTCCATTCTTCAATTCTTGCTCTTGAAATTATTCTTCAATGGTCTTCAAATCTTCAAATTGTCTTCAATAAGTCTTCAAACACGAACTTCGAATCTCCAAATCTATACTCAAAATTACTTTGCTCATATCTGTGTAAAAAGTCATCAAAATAGCTCCAAAAGTAGTGAAAATTATCAAATTATCAATTTCACATCTCATAAAGACTCAAATCACAAATATTAACAAAATAACATATATTTAAGCATAAATTGATCCAAAAACATAATAATATAGCCATAAAAATAGGGTTGTTTTTGCCTCGATCAGGTCCCTATGCAGCAAATGAAAAGCTTATGATCCATTGCTGTCAGGATAGCTTAGCAGACATGGCCTCCAGATGGTACAATCAACTTGATAAACACCACATCCGTTCATAGGATGATCTTGCGAAGGCTTTAGAATTTTCAGGGAATCTCTGAAAGCCGTAGAAAGGAAGCCTACTGAAAGCTACACAGAATTTTCTCAACGTTGGAGGGATATGGCCGCTCAGGTTAGGCCATCGATAGAGGAGTCAGAAATCTCTGGGTTTTTCATCGATACTCAGAAGTCAATCTTCTATGACAAGTTGTTCAGCATGTCGGGCGAACCATTTGCAAAGATCGTGGTGATAGGACAGAAGCTCGATAATAGCATTAAGGCAGGGAAGTTTGTAGTTCCAGATGAGACTAACAAAGGATCCATTGGAAGGAAGAAAGACGAGGTCAGCAATGTCAGCCAGGCGCCTTACACACCTTATTATCCACCTCCAACGTACAATTATCCTCAGTATAGTCAGAGCACAGTCAACTACTATCGCCCACCCAGGCCAGTCCAACCTTCTTACCATGCTTATGGGTATTATGCACCACCTCAGACATATCCTTACAATCATCAGTACTCAGGAAGCATTAATGCAGTTGGAGGAGCACCCTTCCGTCCAAGGCCATATAGTCCTATCCCAGGTTCCTCACGGCCAGCACCGCAAAAAGCTCCAGCTTACTCTCCAGGAAATGCAGATCCCATAAAGAGCAATGTCCCCATTGACCCAATTCCATGCGCTTACACTGAACTTCTGCCTCAACTACTCCAGCAAAATTTACTGCAACAGTTGCCATATGTTAATCCCATGAAACCTCCACTACCCGTATGGTACGACGTTACAGTTCATTGTGATTATCACTCCGGGTCCGAGGGGCATACAACAGAGAATTGTCGGTGATTGAAGTACGCCGTACAAGAATTAGTGAGGTCTGGAAAGTTAAGTTTTGGCAATGTGGCACAAGTCAATCCCTTGCCAGCTCATGGAGAAACCCAAGCAAATATGGTTGAAACTGGAGGGCTTGTCAAGCGGAAAATTTCTGAGATAAATACTCCTTTGGGTACAGTTTTTAAAGCTTTAGTGAAAGCAGGAATGGTTGAAGTGGGAGAGTTTGGGGACGAATAGTTGGAAAAGGTATGTCCATATCATGGTATAGTGCACGGAGTCTGTGAGTGCCCTGAGTTTAGAGAAAAAGTGCAAAGGCCGATGGATGAGCATCAAATCGAGTTTTGTATAGAGAAGCCTTGTGAGAAAAATGCATGAGGCAATCACAGGGATCAGTCACCAGTGCTGCAGTGCAGAACTTGCCAGAAGAAAATGAGTGCCTTAGATTAGCGGGTTGATTTCAAGAGATGTGACAGATAGTTGAGTGGAATATGAATGCTGTTTTATTCTAGTAGTATGGAGATATAATAACTTCTATCCCCGCACTTATGCCTAAGAGTGTTGGTGAACAGTTCCATGATTGGGCTTTCTTTTTCATGCATATTATCCTACATGTTTTCCTTTTATCATGAGAAATAAAATAAAGTTCACTTCAATGTTTACATGGGTTTTCATTTCCACTTCATTCATTTGTTATTTCATTATATATTCTACTGTTCAGGCTAATTGACAATGAATACAAAGACGCTCCAGACAAGCCAGGTTTCAGTGATGAAAATACTAATGAACCTGACTATGAAGACACTGAGGAACAGGCACTACCCTCAGACCTTTTGAGACAACAACATATTTGCTCCACACGAATCTGCAGAACTGATGAGCTTGAACACTAATGAAGCTCCAAATGCTGTAAATGGTCCGGATTCTTCATGCAGGACTCTCCGGTCAAGGGGTAAAGTTTTCTCCTGATAAGTTCCCATTTGGAAGAAGAAAAAGAAAACTTGGCCTAAAAAAGAAAGAGGTCGGAAAAAGGAAGAAAAAATAGTACTTGGGGTCTCCAGAGGAGTCCAACAAAATGATTTTCAAAAGAGTCACATGCTTTCAAAAAGATTTTTCAAAAAAATGATTTTTTTTCCAAAAATGGTTTTCAAAACTCGTTTTCTCGAGGAATACTATTCAATGAAGATGTTCAATCTTGAAGTGATAAATGGCCTTCTTTCATATTCCCTTCACTTGTAGAAAAATATCCATTGTTGTCCCCCTTTTGAGCCTAATTGATTTCTTTTCAAATAAACCCTAATCAAGGACCACCCTCCACACTAGGGGGCAAAGTTGTGGAAGGATTAGTTCCCGTGAATGAAGTATGGAATTGAGATCATGAAAAAGTCAGTAAATTCATTCCATTAGAAAGTTCAAATCAAAATGTGAATGAAAAGAAAGAAAAAGAGAAGTGGGAGATTGAAGAGAAAGGAAAGAAAATGACTGAAATACAAAAAAAAGGCGATGAAGTTGAAAAGTGGAATGTGGGGATGAAAAGCAAGATCCGTCATAGTTAAGAAAAATGATCCTTGATTCAAACACCCTTGAACACATTTTGGGCCTATTTATCCTTTCTTTGGCAACCCTGAACCCCAACCCACATTACGTGCCTAAATAAAAGTCCATCTTTGATCAAGTGAGGACATTCGAGAAGAGATTTTTCCTTAACAAAAATAATAGTCCTTTTGCAAAATGTTTTGGTCCAAACTTTCAAAAAAAAGTTTTCGGGTGAATTTGGGGCTTTCAAGCTTTAGGGTGAAAACCTAAAAAGGCAGTCTAGAGCAAGGATGGGAATCCCGAGTGCCAAGGATAGTAAAGAAGAGCAGGAAAAGAATGAGATGAGCGGATCAGTCCAGATTGAAAGCCTACAAAGATCAGTTCATATTGAAAAAGTACAATCAGTGGAGACATACTTCAAGAACATCTCTTAATGTCGAAATGGTGAGTGTCTGGTCCAGACTGAGTCAGGAATAGCAACACAAAAATTGGTTTTTGAGAATCTGTTGGCACGTCAACGAATCGTCGTCAGAGTATTCATTGTCACGAGGCGCTACCTTTCTTATATCTATTATGTTAGTATATTCTAGATGAAGTACAAATGTTTTTCAATAATAACTACTTTGGAATACCTGCATTTCATTTCATCACTGATCATAAGGGCTAACATGCATGGAACTATTAACAAAATATTCAAGGATAGGGATTTGAAGAAGTAAATGGCCACTTGGGGGCAAGGGAACTGAGAGTTAAAGCAAAAGCTATTCAGAAAGGAAAGGGGGCATAGGGCATGCAAAGAAGGACAAATTGGGGCAAGAGAGGAAGAAAAGGAGTCGGGGCAAGGCCAACACAGAGCAGATAATTTAACAAGCAATAATTCAGAGGAACAACAGGAGTTAAGTTAAAGGATTTGATGGGACGCACTTCGGAACCAAGCGAAGCCATGAACCCCGAATAAAAGAAAATACATATCATGCATACATCTTGCATTACCATGCATTGACATTAGAACATGGTGCATTCTAATCAGCACTAAAGCATATTTTCAGAGCAGGTTTTTCCAAGAGAAGATTTCAATAATCGGAATTCATCATAAGAACAAATTTTTCGAAGAAATTTCAGATGCCTCAGTTCATTTCAGTTGACCCAGGGCGGTCTTTATTTAGTTTATTTCAGTTCATCCAGGGCGATCTTTCTTCAGTTAATTTCTGTTGACCCAGGGCGGTCTTTCTTCAATTCATTTCAGTTGACCCAGGGTGATCCTTATTCAATTCATTTCAGTTTGATCCAGGGCGATCTTTTCTTCAGTTTATTTCGATTTGATCCAGGGCTATCCTTATTCAATTCATTTCAGTTGACCCAGGGTGGTCCTTATTCAGTTTATTTCAGTTTGATCTAGGGCGATCCTTATTCAATTCATTTCAGTTGACCCAAGGTGGTCCTTATTCAATTTATTTCAGTTTGATCCAGGGCGATCTTTTCTTCATTTTACTTTAGTTGATCCAGGGCGATCTTTTCCTCAATTTACTTCAATTTGATCCAGGGCGATCTTTTCTTCAGTTTATTTCAGCTGACCCAGGGTGGTCTTTCCCTTAATTCATTTCAGCTGACCTAGGGTGGTCTTTCTTCAGTTCATTTCAGTTGACCTAGTGATACGAATCTATTTGTATTAGATTCAAATCTAGCCTTGAATATCTATCAAAGTCGACTTGAACTTCCTCAACTTCTAGATGTGTATGTCGATGACCTTCACAAGGTGATTCCTCTTCTTTCGTCGGCCCAAAGTCTCCAATTAGACCTGCAATTGTTAACTCTAGAACACAAGATTCACAAACAATCAAGCAACACAACTTAATTGTTTGCTAGGACTCTACAAGATTGAAGAACCCTAAGTTTTGCTCAAACTAGAACAAAGAAGCTAAGATAATCAATTTGGATAAAAACCTCAATTTTATTAATCAACTCAACTTGTGTTTACAAGAGGGGGGTTGGTGCCTTTATATAGGCAAGAAGGGGGGGCGGCTCTGATATAAATTCCTATGCCCTAAGGGTAAAGGAAAAAGCTAGGAATGAGCTAGGAAGGACCCTACTCCTTATTCTACTAGGAAAAGGAAAATAACAAACAAGAATTGGACTTAGTCAAATAAGGCCCAACCCAATGTTATCTAAACTAAATAAATAGCTAATTAAAATAGAATTAAGCCCACAATGGCCAAATTACAACTCTAATGACCTAATGCTCATCGATTTCAAGAAGAGTGCACAACTTGGAATCGATGGGAATATCCTTTGAGATGGACTCCAATGGGCTTCAAATGATCTCCGATGGCCTTTAACTCTTCAAGATGAACTCTAATGAGGCCAAACAAAGCTTCCGTGAACCTTTTAGCTCTTGCCCTTGTCATTGGGCCTAATGGCATCTTCAATGGATCAAATGGCATCATAGGCAACTCCGATGAGCTTGAAACTTCTTCCTTAGCATCTTCAAGCTTCTCCAAGCCTCCTTGCCGCATATGCACATCCTCTCCATGATCTCCATTGTGCTCTTCAAGACCATGATGAGTCCTTGGCGCATCATCCCCTCTCCCTTGAAAAAGATTTGTCCTCAAATCTGCATCATTATCAAACAAGGATAAGTCCGAGACATTAAAAGTAGCACTTACATTACCATATTCACTAGGAAGATCTAGCTTGTAGGCATTGTTGTCGATCCTCTCCAAGACTTGGAATGGACCATCTCCACGAGGTAATAGCTTAGACTTCCTCCTCTCAGGGAACCTTTCCTTCCTTAGATGCAACCAAACCCAATCGCCAGGTTCAAAGATGACCTCTTTGCGCCCCTTGTTAGCATTCTTCATGTAGTGTTGAGTTTTCTTCTCAATTTGAGCTCTAACCTTTGTATGAAGATCCCTAACAAAATCTGCCTTGCGTTGCCCATCCATGTCAACTTACACACTCAAAGGTAAACTCAACAAATCTAATGGGGTTAAAGGATT
>AWUE01013306.1:0-26206 GCA_001974825.2 Corchorus olitorius
AATAAAACAGAAATTTTTAGGATAAAAAAATATTTTGGGTCCAATAAATTAATAAGTGAAGTTACGATTTTACACTTGCACGGGTAAAATTACTTAATCACCCTTAAGTTGTTAAATTACGAAACTACCCATAGAAGAGAAATTTAATGAATTCGACCACACCGGTTGTATTAATAAATCCGAATAATTAACGTATTACTCCATAATGTTCGTAGGAACATAAATTCCTATTTTACCCTTGAGTGGGTAAATTACTTTATTACCCTTAATTAATAAAAGTGCGCTAATCTATCCTATTATTACACGATTTTGAATCCGACCCTACTGAATATGGTCAATAACTATGACACGTAAGGAATGTCACCGCATTTTAAGAAAGTAAAATTACCTAAATACCCTCGATAGGTATAATTACCTTTTTACCCTTGTTAGGGTGATACGAGTAATTAGCTTTCAAGATCGCACCTTGGTGATTGGGAAACTACCGTAACAATCCTTTTGGGTAAGATTACAATGTTACCCTTTATTGGTCTAAATTACCAATATGCCCCTTAGTCATCGAATTTACGAAATTACCCTTAAGGGTGGAATTGTGAGAATTCGACTATGTTGCTCACATCAATGAATTCTTATCTACATTATGAAACCTATAATAAGTGAAAATGATAATTTTACCCTCGAAGTGATAAAATTACAACTTTGCCCCTAGAAAAGGATTTGGCATATCTAAGCACACTAATCGGACATGTAAGGTTAAAGGATTACCGTATCAGCCTTAAGATGTTAAAATTATGTATTTTCCCCTGTTAGTGAAAATTACAGTTTTGCCCCTAACGACTAGAAATGATTAAATGAATTCTAGAAAGTGTATTCGGACTCTGAAACTCGTATTAAACCCTATAACACATAATTAGACACATTAAACTCCTCGATATTAGACCGTGGGTTAGGGTTATGTGTTTCTTCTGATTTTTATTCCATCTTATTTGACTAATGGGGTTTATTATCCTGGTTTTGATTGATTGTGTTGGTTTTACTCTGATTTATGACTTTGAATTATGATTTTGATATTAATGGTTTTCTTGTGTTTGGTGCATTTCTCAATCAGACGGCTGAGGCGCTGATCGAGACATTGGCTAGCCTCACAGTGGATTGACTTTGGGGGTGTACGAGTCCCCTGAACTGTGAGTGGGCCTCCTTCAACGGAGAAACCGTTGAAGAATTTATTTTTATTACTATTTTATTAAATTATTTTTAAATGATTTTGGGTGCATGAGCGATCCTTGAAAATGGTTTTGAGCAGTTGGTAAGCATACGGGGACTCGTGGATTGGACGCAATCCAGGGAGTACGTATGGCTTGTTTTGGTGGTATACTAGCTAGTACTTGGAAGTATTAGGCGGACCATGGTTATTGTGTTATGGATCCACATGGTTCGTCGGCTCCAGGCCCGACACGCAAGCTAGCCGTTGGCGTGTGCATGGGAGAGCTAAATTGGGTGTGCTGCGGCCGACCACGCAGTACCGGACCCAAGCTAACGTCAGGGGACGGGCTTGTTTGGAAAAATAAGATAAATTGCTTTTTTACTGATTATTGAATGATGATGAAAATGCCCCTGACGGTTCCAGAGGTTGACTCGGGCCAAGGTGACTCTGGATAGGTTTTATTGGCAGCCCATTTGTTTCATGATATGATAAATGATTTTATGTACTTGTTTTTGATTGACGATCTGGATTTTATAATTGTTGTTTTTTTTGAACTGTTTTGGTTGTGAGGGCACCCCACCCTCTCGGATCCTCTTTTGAGGGTGGTTCACTCACTGAGTACATTCGTGTACTCACCCCTCAAATTCTTGTTGTGCTTTCAGGGTAGTTAGGACTCAGCTCATTCGTGGACGGTCGAGTCGGTGGCGTAGGCTGTTTTCACTGCTCTTAGAGGTATTTCTCACTGCATGATGGGTTCCACTGGCATTGCCTCTGTTCATGTCACCTTCGTGCCTTGTTTCTTGTTACAAACTCATTATTTGAATTTGACTTTGGTTTCACTTATTAAAATATTTTTATTATTACGGTTTTCGACGCTACTGCTTTCACTCTGCTTTGAAAACTTTTGGTTTTTAAAACCTTTAATCAATTTATGTTTTCGTTGTTTTTTTTATTCTGGTATTGACGCTTCTTGGAGCCTTGGTGCGCATGACCGGCCGGCACGTGTTCCGAGGTAACACGGCGGTTGTTCGTGCTCGACTTTCGGGTCGGGGCCTGACACCAACTGACTAGGGTCAATAACTATGACACGTAAGGAATGTCACCGTATTTTAAGAAAGTAAAATTACCTAAATACCCTCGATAGGTATAATTACCCTTTTACCCTTGTTAGGGTGATACAGGTAATTAGCTTTCAAGATCGCACCTTGGTGATTAGGAAACTACCGTAATGATCCTTTTGGGTAAGATTACAATGTTACCCTTTATTGGTCTAAATTACCAATATGCCCCTTAGTCATCGAATTTACGAAATTACCCTTAAGGGTGGAATTGTGAGAATTCGACTATGTTGCTCACATCAATGAATTCTTATGTATGTTGTGAAACCTATAATAAGTGAAAATGACAATTTTACCCTCGAAGGGATAAAATTACAACTTTGCCCCTAGAAAATGATTTAGCATATCTAAGCACACTAATCGGACATGTAAGGTTAAAGGATTATCGTATCAGCCTTAAGATGTTAAAATTACGTATTTTTCCCTCTTTTCCCTTTTCCTCTTTTTTTTTTCCTCTTTCTTTCTTTCTTTCTTTCTGTTTGGCTGGTCGGAATTTCCAGATTTCCGACCAGCCCCTGTTTTGGCCAATAACAGCCATTTTTCAACCCTTTTTCTCACCAAATTTTCATTTCAAATTATTACCCAACATATCTAATCACAAACCCAAACAATATACACATGTAATCATCTCCTAATCACCAATATTCATCCATTTAACACAAATTTAAATGAATTAAGTTATGGACTTGAACTTACCCATAAACAATCCATTTGCTTCAAATACTCCATCAAGCTTCCAAGGCTTCACCAATACAATTTCTTAGCCTCCAAAACAATAAATCCAAATTACAAATCAAGCTTGAAACTAAATTTCAAAAACTTAGACTTGATTAACCAAAATCACAAAAATACTTACTCCACCATTAAAACCTCACTTGGATGCTTTGTTAAGACCTCCAAAATCCCAATCAAATTGTGAAAATCGGACAAGCAAGGTGAGGAGAAGATCTAAGCTTTATTGCATGATAAGTTTAGGTCAATTTCATGGCCAAAAATTTTGAGAGAGAGTATGGGTATAAACGGGTAGAGGGAGAGGAGGTAGAGGAAGAAGACAACTTGAAACAAGAAGAGCAAGTGGGGTATTTCAATACTTCCAAATTTGGCAAAATTGCCAATTGGTCCCCTTACATCTTCATCCTAACTAATGTTAATTCCAAAACTCTTCTTTTAAATTGATTTAGCCCCTCACTTCTTTTTCTTTTAATTTCTTTTTATTCATCCAATTTCTAAAAATTTATAAATCCCTTTAATCAATTTGTATCCCAATTAAATTTCTTGAATTCTTTTTAATTATCTTGATACTCAGTCACACCAATCTAAATTCCTAATGAAATTATAAGTTAAGCTAACATGAATCTAGGCTTCACAACTCGGGTTTTGGGTCATTCGGTTTATGGGTTTTTTCGGCTCTATGACTCGGATCAATTGGGTCAGTCTTGTATTTTTTAATGTTTAATTCTTAAATTTATTTAATATCTTTATTATTCGATTTATTTTACAATTGACTACCAATGAAGTTTACCAAACTGCATATACGGGGTTAAAGAGTTGACATGTGCCCTTTATATATTAATTTTGAATATTAAATACATAATTAATTATGAAGTGAGAGTATGTGTTCAAATAAGTATTGGTTATATAATATCCAAATTTATATTCTTTAATTACATCAATTAAGATTATAAATTAATTAATAATATAAGTATTCATAAAAATGAAAATAAAATTACAACCCTTAATAGTGAGATTGTTAGTATAGTAGTAAAACCTAATAGAAAAAAAATTGTCAATAAATAACTAATTAATTATTATTATTTATTCATTATGTAAAAAAAACAAATTACTAATTATAAATTTATCATAAATTATTCCTAGAACTGATTTAATACTTATATTCATTAAGTTTAGCAAATTTAATAAAATTATGATAATAATATAAATTTTATTGAATAAATGATAATTTAGAATGGTTAAAATTATAACAATTTGGATTTTATTGAATAAAACATAATTTTAGTTTCTAATATTCTTGGGTCATTCGGGTTATGGGTTTGTCGAGTTTGGATAGGACAGGTTCGGGTTGTTTACTTTTTCTGGTCAAATCGAGTTCGGTCAGTCGGATGTGTTATCAAGTTTGGATCAAGTTTTGACCGTTTTATTTATAATTAATTTGAATTTTTTATTTTTTTAATTTAAACACAATGAGTAACATGCAACGCACGTGGAAGTGAAAACTAGTATAATATAAAGATAAAGATAATATATAAAGATATATACCCAATACCAATACCAAGCATATTGACGACAAACATAACAATGACTATCAGAATAAATAGCATATATACCCAATACCAATACCAAACACATTGAACGCAAACATAGCAATGATAAAGAAACAATTACTCTTCATTACAGAACTTTATACGAAAGCGAAACCATCAAAACATCAACTTTTTTATCACATGGTCAAAGAACTTCAAGGTTGATCTATTCAACTCAGCTTTTTAATACGAAGAAATTCATTAAAGGCAGACTATGAAAAAGGGATGTAAACAGAGTCCAAGTTAGCATGGTCATAAATAAATCCTTTGGGACTTAACAGTTGATTAATTTCTTCACTATCTTACTTAATCTATAGCTAGAAGCAAATAAAACGTGAGACTTATTTCAAACACAAGTCACAAACTGGTCATATGTCAACCATCAATAACTACATGTAAATTTCAAAATGATATTATTATCACTACAATGAACCAGACCTAATGACCTATATATGGTTGCATGTTAATTCGATCCTTGTCAATATGTCATTGATTCAATACTAATACTTACATAATAATCAATTATAAGAGACAAACCTACATTAATACAATATTATGGCTTGGACAAACCTAAAGTGGTGCTCCACCGAAGACGTCCATCTTAGATTGATGCTAAAATTATTGAATTGTTAAGAGAAAAACTAAGGTGAAAATTTTCTAAAAAGAATGAAAGTGACTCCTAGTTTGAGGGAAACAATGGTATATAGATGGGGAAGGCTAGGGCTGTGCAGATTGAATAGCTGAGATCAACCATGAAAATACGAGGCAAACCAGACATGCGCCACAAGATTCAAAGAAGTAAATGCCTTTGGCAAAAATTAGGGTGAATCAAATTGGAGTATTCATGGAACCTTTAAAAAAACTGAAAAAAAAACACAAACAAACGATCAAAAAAGAAAAAGGAAAGTTCAAATCACGGTGTTCACGCACTGCTAATACACCATAAACCAAACAAATTCCACTTCACAAAGAACTATTTTGCACAGCAAATCAATTTCACGTTGTTAACTTCGGGAAAAAAAATTTATGGGAATTTGCTAATTCGGCAAAGTGATTCTCATTAGTGGATTTACCGTGGCCCATAAGTATTACAGACCTGTTTATGGGCCGGGCCGGGCCGGGTTCGGGCCGGGCCTAGCCTTGAGATTAAAGTCATTAGTGTTGCCCAAGCCCGGCCCATTTATAAAACGGGCCTCAAACTTTTGTCCAAGCCCGGCCCATTTATCAAATACTTAGACCAAGGCCCGTCCAAAAACCCGTTTAATATTTTTCTAATAATTATTTTAAGAATTAAATTATATTAATTAATTATATAAATATAATCGTAAATATAAAATATGATATATACTACGTATAACATATTATTCTCATTGATAATAAGATTTTTTACATATATTGTTCATCTTTTTCTTATTTAACATACGGTGTACGTATAAATTATATTTAATATATATTATATATCAACAAATAAAAAATAAAAACAAGTATTTTTCCTTAATCGGGCCGGGCCCGGGCCGGGCTTGGGCTTTTGCTCTTATACCCAAGCCCGGCCCATTTAATAAACGGGCTTGATATTTTTGTCCAAGCCCATCCAATGGGCTTAAAACTCTTGTCCAAGCCCTTTAAAATATTGGGCGGGCTTACAGGCTTGGGCGGGTAGCCCGGCCCTTGAACAGCTCAGTATTACTATACATTCTTCCTTCCTAAACAAAATTTTCCTTGGCTTATTTCACATCAAATCGTGGTGTGATTTGGGTTGGGCTCCACTCCAATACAAATATTGTCCAATGATTTCCAATACATTCTTAGATAATTGACACCTATTAAAATTTTATTGAACGGTTTGGATTAAATGAGTACATAACCCTCATTTTACAATATTATCTCACCTTTCTTTCTTACTTGTCTCCTCAAACCTTTCTAACCTCGTTGACAACAACCAAATTGAGAACCCAGAGCTTTAACCACAACAACAACAACAACAACAACAACAAAACCTGCTAGCCGAAACGTAGTCCATAAGCGTTTCCTTCCTTCTTTCTTCTATCTCATCTCTTTCTCGTAAAGATCAAGCACTACCATAGTCCACAAAAGACAGCCATTACAATCCCATATGGGCAGGGACGGAGCCAGAAATTACAATTTTGGGGGGCGAAGAACAAATTTTTTTTAACGCTAAGCAACAATATAAATAAAAAAAACTAATGAAGTACTATAACAAATTAAAGAAAAATGATGTTACATCGCCTCACTTATTTAATTAAGTTGAACTCGGCGATTTTTTATCGCATATAAAAGTTATCAGTAATCTGCTCTACACCAAATTTCTAAGAAATTTCTTTTTTAATATAAACCACTAAAGCATCCGCTAAAAATTCATCCTCCATCTTGTTTCTAAGTTTAGTTTTGATGATACTAATAGCTGAAAGAACTCTTTCTAAAGTTGTTGTAGATTAACACAAAAAAATTAAAAGGTTTGATTAAATAATTAATAAAGAATGATTAAAGGAGAATAAATGAGACTATCATGATTCATGATTACTTTCAACTTTCACTGAAATACAAATTTTGAACCCCCTAATTTTGAATTAAAATATCAAAATCATTACAATTTATAAAGAAAATTGTAATACAATTATATAAAGGAGTTAGATTATTAAGAAAGTACCTGTAGATGAAGAAATCAAGATAAAAACGCCATTTTGATAAAGTTTCGACTTTAAGAGTTTTTTTTAAGTAATTAGAAATAGATATATGTAATGAAACATAAATTTGTTATTGGTGGGAACTTTTTTTACCCAAATCCTGTTAATATAAAAAATAATTAGAAAAAACTCCTATATAAACTTTTATTTTGAATTTTGGGGGGCAAATTAATAATTAATTCTACTTATATATTGTATATATGAACCGGTATATGAAAAACTCATAAAGTTTGGGGGGGGGTCGCCACCCCCCGCCCCTAGCTCCTTCCCTGCTTATGGGATATATATACCATATATAAATCCTAAACCCCATAAATTTCAAGCCTTTTAATTTCGGGGAATGCCTTCACAGAGCTTTAGAACCCTCATCGGCAAATCCCATATGTGATAACATTATATTCAATTTATCTTTCTGGTGCTATTTTTTTTTTAATTGTAAGAAGGTAGAGAGGTTTTAAAGGAGATGGAGTGAAAAAAAAATTGAAAGAAAAAAAATTTTCTGTTTTTAATTTTTCGTTCCGGTGCTTTTTTTTTTTAAATTGTAAGAAGGTAGAAAGGTTTTAAAGGAAATGTAGTGAGAAAAAAAAAGTGAGATTACATACAAGTATAAGATGATGGTTATGTAATCATTTAATCTCAACCATTCAACTTAATTATAACAGGTGTCAATCATCTAAGGGTATATTGGAAATTATTGGACAATATTTGTATTGGAGGGGAGCCGAACTCGTGTGATTTATTGCCACATATAATTATTGTCAAGACAAAGCAAAATTAGCAAGTCAAGGACTTTATCATATACAACCTAATCACATATATATGTACTGTACTGAATTACCAACCAAGTTATATTTGGTTATAATACGCCATCACCTCAGTTCATAGCTAAATTTTTCAACTTAGCATCGAGGTTAAAAAACCATACCAAAATTTCACACCACAAAATTGTAGACTCTCTGGAATCTTGCTCACATACTATCTTAATCTGAATACTCAAAGTAGATAAAGGGGAGACTGAGTGTTAGGGCCATTTTGAGTTCAAGGTTAAATTGGTCTTTTGACTGTAAAGCCTTGTTGGATCACCACCTCAGTCATAGACTGTCCTCCACAGGTGAGCTTTAATATGCACTAGGCAAGGTTGGCGATGCACTGCCACACCACAAACAGTTGACCGTTGGACACGCGTCACTCGAGCATTGCTGGAGACAAATCTCGCTAGCTTAGCCAATCCCGTAGTGCCATGTCGCATGCTTCTCCCTCTCATATAAAAGGTAGACTCACTCATTCAACCAAGTAACCCTAAGCCTCTAATTTTACTCTTTTCCTCTCCATTCTCTCTTGCTCTCGCCTCCACCTTCAAACACTCGCTAAAGCTTCAAAGACTCTACGCCAGATGAACGATCTAACCTCTCCTGACTTGTTTGTTTGCTCTTTTTCAGGTCTGCCCCCAGCTAGCTCAACTTCGGCACAAACATAAAGTATAGAAGGTATACATCGATATATTGTTGTCATTTTAATCAAGGGTAATTATTTGATATATTGTCAGTGTAAAATTTGGATTCTACAAGCGGGGTGAGAAGTTGACACATGTCCATTTTCTGAATTAATTAAAATTTAAATATTTCAATCCAGTCCCAGGGACATGTCACCCTTCTAGATCGCATGTGTAGTTGCTAAACTCCACTGACGGTATTTTGAATAACTTTCGGGTGATGAATAACTTTCGGGTGAGGAGTTGACACATGTCCATTTTCTGAATTAATTTTTTTTGGTATCCCATCCGGTTTCCAGGGCTTAGCCCTGACTAATCCGGATCCGACCCACGTCCCGCACCTGGTTAATTTTCTGAATTAATTAAAATTTAAATATTTCAATCTAATCCCTGGAGACACATGTCACCCTTCTAGATCCGCATGTGCAGTTGCTAAACTCCACTGACAGTGTATTGAATAACTTTCCTTAATCAAAACAGTTTCTTTCACATTTTGATGCTTTAACTATTTTTAAAATGTCAAATTGATCCCTAAATTTCAATGTGTCTCAATTTACCCTCGTATCTTATGATTTTTATATAAAATATCTCTTATTTGAACGAAAATTCTTTTTTTTTCCTGGATTGAATTTGAAATGTGACGTTGGCAACTTGATAACTACTGTTAGAATCTTGGTTCAAATGAGGGTTTGTTTCGGTTAAAAAAATAGAGGAATTGGAGTCAAAATGTTTCAAATTTAAATTGAGGGCGTAAATCGGTACTGTTGTGTTTTGATGGCTTTGTAATTTCTCTATATTGCCCTTAATGATATGCTTTATGTAGTCATAACCTAATGGCTATTTTAGTTAAAGCATAGGTGGTATATATATTAGACGTTTTAGGGCAATTGGAGTTAAGTGTTTTAGGCGTGAATTTGCTTTTACAAATTTGAGAATTGCGCCGTCGACTATTGAGTACGAGACTTGAGAGGTTTTCCGCTTGTGGCTTCTAGTTTTGGTTCTCGGTTTTCTTTTTTGTTGGGATAGTTGGTTAGGTAAGTTGCTTATAATCTCTCTTGATATAGTAGAATCGTTCTCATCGTCTCTGCTTGTGGATGTAGGCTTTTACGCAGAACCACGTATATCTTGTGTTTTTTGTTGGTTACTTTTCCTGCTTATTTGCTTGTTTGTGTCTAGCTATATTTCTTGTGAATTGATTTGCCTGCATATTAGCTAATTTGACTGAGCCAACTCTAACAAATTGGTATCAGAGCTTTTTTCGGGCATCCCGAGTGGTTTCGTCAATCTTTGCGATAACTGCAGAACTGATTTATTTTGATTTTGAGTTGGTTTCGTTGTTTGGCTTCAATTTTCTGGTTAGTTAGCTAGTATGGCTGCAAACGTGTCTTCAACGAAATTTGATATTGAAAAATTCACTGGGAAAAATAGTTTTAGTTTATGGCGCATCAAGATGCGAGCGATTTTGGTTCAACAGGGACTGGTTAAGGCTTTGGGTGGCAAAGATAAATTGTCAGTTTCGCTTTCAGATGATCAGAACGACGATTTGATGGAGAGAGCACATAGTGCTATTTTGCTATGTCTTGGAGATGAGGTTCTAAGGGAAGTTGCTAATGAATCCACTGCGCCTAGTTTCTGGCATAAGTCGAAAAGTAAATATATGACGAAGTCGTTGACGAAACGACTTTACCTCAAGCAGCGGCTTTACACCCTCAAAATGGATGAAGGTACACCTTTGTCTCAACACCTTGATGCATTTAATATTATTATCATGGATCTCAATAATATTGATAATAAAATTGATGATGAGGACCAAGCTTTGATTCTTTTGTGTTCTTTGCCTCCTTCTTACGAGAATTTTGTTGATAATATGTTGTATGGTCATGAGGATATTACTCTTGATGAGGTGAAGACTGCTTTGGGTTCAAATGAGTTGAGAAAACAATTGAACGGAAAAGCAACTGAAAGCAATCATGGTGAAGGTTTGGTTACTCGGGGGAGATCAAGGACAAGAGATGGAAATTCAGGTAGTAAAAGCTCTAGATCACAGTCTAGAAAGAAAGTGCAGTGCTACTATTGTAAAAGATATGGGCACGTGAGAAAAGATTGTCCAAAATTGAAGGGAAAAGGTGAACCGCAGGACAAGACCAAAGATGGTACGAATGTGGTTGCTGATGATTCTTCAAGTGATGCTGAAACTGTTCTAGCAGTATTTTATTCACCTGTAGGTGAGCGATGGATTCTTGATACGGGTGCTTTGTTTCACATTACTACCTTTAAGGAGTTATTTTCAACTTATGAGAGTTGTGTTGGTTCTGCGCTAATGGGAGACGATTATGCCTGCAAAATTGTAGGTATCATGGTACAGTTCGTATTAAGATGTTTGATGGTATTGTTAGAACCTTGACAGAAGTTAGACGCATTCCTGAAATGAAGAAAAATCTTATTTCTGTGACTACTTTGGACAAGAAAGGTCTTCGGTATTCCTGTGGAGGTGGAGTATTGAAAGTATTCTTTGGCGCTTTGACTGTGATGCGTGGACATTTAGAGCGGGGGCTTTACATCTTGGATGGTTCCACTGTTACAGGTAGTGCAGCAGTGTCATCATCGGTTGATTTAGATTCTGATATCACCAGGTTATGGCATATGCGACTTGGGCATATGAGTGAGAAAGGTATGTCTTTGTTGAGCAAACAAGGTTTGTTATCTGGGCAGTGTACTGGTAAGCTTGATTCCTATGAACACTGTGTATTTGGCAAGCAGACTCGGGTTAAGTTCAGCACTGACATTCATCGAACCAAAGGTATACTGTTGATTTCATTTATTCTGATCTATGGGGTCCTTCTCCTGTTACTTCTAAGGGTGGTTATAAAGATCTGTTGACTTTCAATGATGATTACTCAAGAAAGGTTTGGGTGTATTTTCTGAAAAACAAAGATCATGTTGTGTTAGTCACCTTCAAGCAATTTAAGGCTTTGATTGAAAACTAAACAGGGAAGAAGATCAAGCGGTTTCGAACTGATAACGGTTTAGAGTATTGCTCAGGTGATTTTGATGAATTCTGCAAGAATGAAGGAATAGTGAGACACTCTACTGTTCCACGTACACCACAGCAGAATGGGATTGCAGAACGCATGAATAGAAGTCTTTTAGAGCGAGCTCGGTGTATGAGATTAAATGTTGGGCTTAGTGAAGACTTTTTGGTTGAAGCTGTTAATACTGCATGCTATTTGGTTAATAGATCTCCGTCTACAGTTATGGAGTTGAAGACTCTTAAAGAGGTATGGTCTGGTAAACCTGCTGATTACTCTGGTTTGAGAGTGTTTGGTTGGCCTGCTTATGCTCATGTAAATGAGGGTAAATTGAAACCAAGGGCAAAGAAATGCATATTTCTTGGATATGGCCAAAAGGTGAAAGGATATAGGTTGTGGTGTCCTTGATCCAGATTAGCCTAAGTTTATAGTCAGCAGAGATGTGACTTTTGATGAGTCATCCATGCTTCGATCCACCAATAATTCCCGGGAAAAGGAAAAGTCTGTTGAAAAGGGAGATCATGGTGTTGAGCATCATGTGGAGTTTCAGATGGAGACTCCTATTACTTCAGATGAAGGTACTTCAGTTCAATGTGATCCAGTTGAGGTGGATGATTCACATGAAGAAAATACTGCACCTCAAGAGTTGCAGTATAGCATTGCCACTGGTAGAACGAGGAGACAGATTAAACCTCCTCAAAGGTATGTTGATGTTTATTTGGTTTCTTATGCACTTAGTGTGGCTGAGTCTATTGGTGTAGAACCTTCAAGTTATAATGAGGTTGTCACATGTAATGAGTCATCATAGTGGTTTGTTGCTATGAGTGAGAAGATAAAATCTCTTCACAAGAACCATACATGGGAGCTGGTTAAACTGCCAGTTAGTCAGAAGATTGTTGGTTGCAAATGGGTTTTCAAGAAAAAGGAAGGTATTCCAGGGGTTGAAGCAGCTAGATTTAAAGCATGCTTGGTTGCAAAGGGTTTCAGTCAAAAGAAAGGGATTGATTATAATGAAGTTTTCTCTCCAATTGTGAAGCATACTTCCATTCGTGTGTTACTTGCCATGGTAGTCAAGTTTGACTTGGAACTTGAGCAGCTTGATGTTAAAACAACATTCTTGCATGGTGAGTGTCGCAACATGCGGGTCCGGAGTTCAAACCCTGTAGCTGAACGACTTGAGGAAAACTACTGAAACCTATGGAGTCGCCACTAATCAAATTCTAGGTGTGATTAGTCACCTACTGATTGACCTAAACAGTCTAATGAGGTCCAAAGCTTGGTGAGGGACCCACTAAACCTATAGGTCCAGTCTTGTCACCTGAATTTAGGTTCGGGAGGATTACGCCCGGGGAAGGATGAGCACCCCTGAAACGCCCGTCAAGAGACGGTACCTCTAAGTCTAACTAAATCTAATGTGGGTTTGAAATAAAAAGGTTGCGTTTAGTCCTTAATCCTATATTTTTCTTTGTTTCAAGTGGATTGAAACCTTTTATTACACGTGAAAACATGACAAAAACAATATCTTCCAACTGGGAAGGGCAAATTGGGAATAAAAACAACACCTTCCGACGGGGAAGGGCAAAAAAAGAATAAAAACAACACCTTCCGGTGGGGAAGGGCGAAACAGGAATTAAAACAACACCTTCCGGTGGGGAAGGGCAAAACATGTTTTAAAACAACACCTTCCGGTGGGAAGGGCAAAACAAGAATAAAACAACACCTTCCGGCAGGGAAGGGCAAAACAGGAATTAAAACAACACCTTCGATGGGGAAGGGCAAACCAGGAATTAAAACAGCACCTTCCGGTGGGAAAGGGCAATTTGGGAAAAAGCAGACTTAAACCACACCTTCCGATGGGGAAGGGCAATTTGGGAAAAAGCATACTTAAACAACACCTTCCGATGGGGAAGGGCAATTTTGGGAAAAAATGGAAATAGGACAAGATTGATCTTTTGAATTTGACTTTTATGCTCGGAACTCCGACGCATCTCGAGAAGAACCGTCTCATCCTCATGGACATTTATAGAGTCCCGAAAACTCGACCACTCCTGAAAGCCCCTTCTTCGGAAGGCTACAGTTGTCAACCGTTTAGTGGCGTGTAACAAGTAAATTAACTGAAATAAACATGAAATGCAGAAGAACTGACTAGTTGACTCTAACTAAGATGAACTCATTCAATTTCAATCAAGAAAGTTAACTCTAGCTTAATTACGAGATTATAAGGAAATTTGGAATCTAACCAAGTCCTAACCGGTTGCTAGACCAAGAATCATACTTTTGTTTCAAATTAATGAAAAGCTCAATCTTTTTCTTTAAAGGTTTCATCTTTATTACAATTTAATCAAAGATTCAATCTTTTTAGCTTAAAGACTTCATCTTTATTACAAATTAACCAAAGATCTCATTTTTATTTACAAATTGATTAGAAGTCAAATCTTTTAGGCTAAAGACTTCATTTTTACTTACAAATTGATCAAAAGTTTAATCTTTTAATCCAAAGACTTCATTTTTACTTACAAATTGATCAAAAGTTTAATCTTTTAGCCTAAAGACTTCATCTTTATTATTACTTTGCCAAAGTTCCAATCTTTTTTAATCAAAGATTACAAATTTGTTATGATACCATTAAAGCTTTAATTTTTTAATCCAAGATTACATTTTTATTATGGACTTACCCAAATTGTAACCTTTTTCGATCAAAGATTATGTTTTTATTATGAATTCACCAAAGTTTAAAGCTCTTTAAACTAAAGATTATATTTTTATTATCAACTCACCAAAATTTAAAGCTTTTAAAACTAAATCTACTCTAAAAATAAACTGACATGATCAATCAGCATGAAATATCAAATTATTAGCTTAAGCAATGAATAAATGAGAATTAAATTGCTAAAGTGGAAAACCTTACCCCCTGAATTGTTGAAAAATCTTGAATCCCAGTTAAACGGTGACACTTAACTCAAAGCAGCCTCTTCTTCTTTTTCTTTTTCTCTTCTTCCCTTTCCTTTTCCGCCTTTATCTTCCCTCGGCCCTCTCTCCTTCTTCGATCTCTCTCTTCTAAACCTAGTTGCAGCGCCGCTCACCTTTCTTGGCCACTCCGACAACCCTCCGACACCCTTAAACCACTAAAAGGAACAACCTTTTGCTAACTCTGAGCTAATCCCACCGAGATTCGTCGAAAACTTGTTCAAACAAGGCTATCCGAAACTAAAAAGATGAACCCATGGAAGTAATAAACTCGAATGGGGATCAACAACAGAGGAGGGAAATTCGAGATTCAAAGGGGAGGACTCCACAAGGTAGCTACTTTCTAATATTTTTTGTATTTTTGTTAAACTTAGAACACTCAAATTTGAAAACTAGAACCTTAATTTCTTATGAACAAAACCCTAGTTTCGCCGTATGTTTTTGAACCCCCCCCCCCCCAGCCCTGAAAACAGTGGGATTTTATACTCCAAAAATGAAGAGAATCCCACCGTGAATTCTCTATTTAATCCTACGGTCCTGTAATTTTTGAGCTTCTTGAATTTTATTGAATTTCAATATTTAACTCCCCTTTGTTTGTTTCTATAGGCAAAGTTAGATGGAGCACGTGTGGCTCAAAAATGAGCCAGCTTGGCAAATTCTTTGTTATTTCCTTTGTTTTTGTCCTCATTGACAGGTGAGCATCTTCTCTCTGTTTTTTCTTTTTTTTTTTGTCCGTTTTTTTATTCAATTTGCTCCTCACGTGCCTTTCTTCCCTTGCTCTTGCAGGTAACTGATGTGGCTAATGGGAGAAATTTTCAGGCTTATTTGGGACCAATCCATGGCTGCCACGTAAGGTGAGAGTCTCATTTCCTTGCCTTGTCTGCTTTCTGACTATATGTGTACGTGGACTTTTCTAAATGTTGAAGTGTTCTAATTTTTGTAATGCTTATTATTTTGAGAAAAAAAATTTGTTCCGAAGAGAAGCGAAATGGAAATCCTAAAATGATGACGTGAAATGCTAATGCTTAAGTGTAAAAGCGATTCCTTGTAATAATGAGATTTCCCCTGTGCATTGATGAAATAAATTAAAATGGAAAAATGCATGTCTTCATATGAGAATGTGTGTGATAAGATGTTGAAAGGCATGAATGCCTTTGTATCTGAATATATATAAAAATGCTACTCTAAATGCAGTGTCGCTGCTTAGTCCACCGAATGGTTCTGTTTTTTCATTGTTTCCCTTTTCAATTGAAATGCCATGGATGATGCTATTTGCCTATTGAAATGCTTCTTGAATGGTTAGAATTTAATGAAAATACTAATGCAAAAATGCTGGTTTAAAACTAAAAATGACAAATACTTATTTACATGTTATATGCTAGTACAATGAATGCTATGAAAATGCAAATCTGCTGGAATTTTAAGTGTCTAAATGCTGAATGGAAATGCAATGTAATGCTGATCGGTCGTTGATCAAATCATAAGATAAATCCCCACAAACCAATAACTAATAGCTAGGGCAAGTAGGGGTCGAATCCCACAGAGAAGGTGGAAACAAATTAAATCCAAATCACACTTAAGAAAGTCTTACCAAAGGGGATTTTTATGCGATTTTCAAAATACAAAATCAAATTTAGAAAACAATTAAATAAAACTAAACTAAAGATCTAGAAAATAAATTGAGAAAAACAATTAATTAAAAACATACTTCTTTTCCTCTAGGTAATTATTTTGATCAAATAAATCATGGATCATAGACACAAAGCATAAATTTGACTTAAATTGCAATCAATTAAGAATCATAAATTACCCCAAATCGATATATAGCCTAAGACGTAGACATCAACTTTCATTGGAATAAAGTAATCCTCTTAACATCTTAAACAACTCCACTTGAATAATTGGTATAGGAACAGACGTAATGCTAATTCCAACATGCTAATAAGATTAATCCGCATCTCGCTAAAACTAACCTCAAATATTCTGATCCGGGTTCCAGCCCTTCCTAGAATAAGCATTAAGATTATTCTTTTCCACATGCATGATAAATCAACACCAAACTCATCTACATCTATTACCATCTCGGCCTATAGATTTCAACAAGGTTTGATAATCCCATTGAACCTAGGACTCCTAGAATTAACAATTGTAACTTGGACCAACATTAGCTTGACTCAAGCCAACTTGAATCTAACTATAGCATTCATAAATCTCAAGATAAGTAGTACTCCAAATCAATCAAAATATGAACACATAAGATGAAGCGTAGGGATAAGAAACATATTCAAACAGAAAAATCAAATTAGTAAGAACAAAAGTCTCACCATAGATTAATTGATCAAAAATACCTAAGGAAAAGAAGTATAAAGGTTTAGCCTCTCATGAATTGGAGTTTCCAATCCATGAGAGATTGAAAACTTACAAACCAAAGAGGAAAAGAGGAGGAGGCGGCTGCCTCCTCTCCAAACCGCAAAACCTAGAAAATAAGAAGAGAAAAGTTGTAGAGAAAGTTGTTCTAGGATTCTAGGATAAGAGGGTATATATAGGGGGATGCCTAGGGTTTAATTTAGAGTTCTAGATGACTTAGACTAACCCTAGGGACGTTCTGGACTGTTCTCCATGTCTTCAAGCTGACCCAAATAGGTTATATGGGCTCAATTCATTAAAAACGCAAGTAAGGCCCAAGACAGATTCTGTCCGCAGACTTCAGGGGCATTTTCGTCCATGAAAATGTCAGATCTGGGCTTCGACCAAAACATGAAAGTTGTAGCTCTTGGAGTTAGCTTTCCAACGCATATTCATACGCCTCATTTGGAGCTCTGGATCAACAGTTATGGCTGTTTTACCGAACTGTCGCCAAATCTGGAAAGTATTGAAGTAGCTTCAAGAGGAAGTGACATGGAAGTGTCGACGCTGGCTGCTGGGCGCGCGCAAGACAAGGACCCCGACTCCACCTGGGCGCCCACATGGTTGCCTTGAGCACCCATGTGGTTTGCTTGAGGACCTAGGTGGGTGGTGTCACGACTCCAGCTGGGTGCCCACATGGTTTGTCTGAAGACCCATGTGTTTCGCCTGATCACTCAAATGGGTTGTTTCATAGCTCATCACCTTCGCATGTCTTCTTGCCTTGAACTTGTCTTTGCTCCTTTGCCTTGAAAACACCAAGCAATCAACTTTATGACTTTGATAAGCATAAAATTGACTCTTCAAGCTCTTCAATCACAAACATGATGGCTCCATTCTTCATCCAAAACTTCCTTGGAAAATATTTGTGTCATAAATCATCCAAAAAGGTCCCAAAAAGGTACAAAATTGATGATTTTGTACTTTTCTTCTTGTCAACACCTATGAACACAAATATAACCAATATAAGGCATTATCAAGCATAAAATACTCAAAAAGCATAGGAAAAAGCTAATAAAAATATGTATGAGTTTGGTCTGATCAAATGCTCCTAAAATCTTAAGCATGATGGCCTGCTAAAAGTGATGAAATTTGACTAAGCTTGTGCTAACTACAAAACCAAATGGGAAATGTTTGCTGCTGTAATGATGCATGTATTCTGAACATTTGACTGCTTGGACGAAGGCTTATAAATATGAAATGGTACTCCGTGTAAAGCATGTGCATTGACTGGAAAAAAAAATGTTTCTTTTGTCTCCTTTTGATGGTTGCTGGAAGGAAGCTAAAGAGTGTGTGCAAATGAGTCTGATTGTGCATGCTAGTAGGCATAAAAGTATGTAAAATAAGTGCAGAGCTGTGGTGTTGAATTTAAACTTCACGATAATGAGCTCAATGCTGTTATTTTGTGATGTCAATAGAATGCTTGCAAAAATGGTGATGCTTAAATACTTGGTAAATTATAAAAGGAAATGATAAGTATCATATGGATGTTAGAATGCAATTTATGTTTATGTATATGGGTGTGAATTCTCTATTTTTGCTAAATTGATTTTAATTGAAACGACTTGACTGCTGCAAATTTGTTCTGGCCTTGTTAATTCTGCTCTCCTGCTTAGTATAGTTTGTTGAATTGGTCAGACAAGTTTGGTGCCTTTATTTTGCAGGTTATAATTCAAACCTTGAAGTCTCTTCAAGCCATTATTAATCCAAACCCATGATGATGAAGAAAGCTTAAGCAAGGGTCATGTGTCTCCTCCACCCTTGGAAATGTAATCAAAAGTTGATTTTATTTTAGTAAATGGAGACATGAATGCTAGTCAATGTTTGGTATTTTGTGTCCCGTGTAGTGTTACTAAAATGAACAAGGAATGCATTATTTTTTAAAGGAAAAAGAAAGTGATGGACTTTTTCGCAGTAGTCCAGAAACATAGTCAAGAATGAAATTCCCAATAATTAACCGGATCAAATTTAACCAGAAGTCACTTAAGTAAAAGAAATGGACTTATCAAGCAACAGACACCAAAGAAATGGACTAATCAAGCAATGGACACCAATTGGATAAAGCTAGCTCCCGAAAGCAAATAAGCCCACGAGTGAATAAGAGCTAGTGAAAAGAGAATAGCTCAAAAATTAAAAGGTAATGGACATAAAAGGAAATAAAATGGACTCAAAGTATCCTTGACCGATTGAAGAAAAGGGAAGACATTGGCCCAGTCAAAAAGGAGACAAGTCCAAGATTAACTCTTAATGAAATGGCCCAAAGCTGAATTTACCCAATTAAAGTCCAAAAGTTCAAAATGATAGTACCATAAAGCTAATAGCAAATAATTAACAAGGAGGGCTTGGCATAATTTAGAAGAGGTAATTCCATACTAAGGAAAAAATGCCTAAAGACGCAATGCAAAAAGCTATCGATAAATTAAAGAAACGGAATATGCAAAATGCCACTTAGTAAAGAGAAGATATACTTTTTACTTTTTAAACTTGAATGCAAATGGTGTAATGGAACGTACCCATGCAAGATTAAATGCAGTATAAGACGAGAAAAGGAGCTAATTTACAAAAATGCTAAAAAATGAACTACCAAATGACCAAAATGCCCCTTAAATGACCCTGATGGAAATTAAGAGATAATTTAATTTTAATTAAAGGATATATGCCAAAAACGGGTGTCTACAGTGAGCTTGAGGAAATAATCTATATGCGTCAGCCAGAAGGGTTCACAGAGCCTGGTAAGGAAGATCATGTTTGCTTGTTGAAAAAGTCCTTATATGGATTGAAACAATCTCCCAGACAATGGTATAAACGGTTTAACAGTTTTATGATTGATCATGGTTATACTTGTTGTGATTATGATGCTTGTGTTTATCATAGGAAGCTTCTGGATGGTTCATTTATTTATTTGTTGCTTTACGTTGATGACATTTTAATTGCTGCAAAAGATATGTTAGAAATCAACAGGTTGAAATCTCAGTTAAATGGTGATTTTGAGATGAAAGATTTGGGAGCAGCTAAGAAGATTTTAGGGATGGAAATTCACAGAGACCGGAAAGCTGGTAAGCTTTGCTTATCTCAAAAGAGCTACATAGAAAGGGTTCTTGAACGCTTTGGTATGGTTCATGCAAAACCTGTTAGTACTCCCTTAGCAGCTCACTTTAGACTTTCGGCACAGTTGTCACCACAAACTGATGATGAAAAGCAACAAATGAGTCTCATTCCATATTCGAGTGCAGTTGGGAGTGTGATGTATGCTATTGTTTGCACTCGTCCAGATATTTCACATGCTGTCAGTGTTGTGAGTAGGTATATGTCTTGTCCTGGTAAGGAACATTGGCAGACAGTAAAGTGGATTCTCAGGTATTTGAGAGGTACTGCAAATTTGTGTTTAGTTTATGATCAGAATAACTGTTCAAGCAGTGTCACTGGTTTTGTGGATTCTGATTATGCTGGGGATTTGGATAAGAGAAGATCTTTGACAAGTTATGTTTTCACACTTGCTGGAAGTGCCATTAGTTGGAAGGTTGTATTACAGTCTACCGTTGCCTTCTCTACGACTAAGGGGAATACATGGCTGCAGCGGAAGCTGGTAAGGAAGCATTGTGGTTGAAAGGTCTAGTTAGCAGTCTAGGTATGCAGTAGGATTCTACAGTTGTGTTTTGTGATAACCAAAGTGCCATACATTTGAGTAAAAATCAAATATTTCATGAACGGACCAAACACATTGATGTCAGGTATCATTTTGTTCGCGATCATGTTTTACATGGTGATGTTATGATTAGTAAAGTTGCTATTGAAGATAACCCGACAGACATGTTGACAAAGCCTATCCCTACTCACAAGTTCAAGTTAAGCATTACTTGGACTTGGTTGGCATTCGCAGTTGTTGATGGCCCTAAGGGGCGAACTTGACAAAGGTGATCTAGTTCCGAGAAGATTATTGTGTTGTTCATTGACTTGAAGAAATTTCAAGCCAAGGTGAAGATTTGTTGCGTTTTGATAACTTTGTAATTTCTCTATATTGGCTTTATGTAGTCATAACCTAATGGCTATTTTATTCAAAGCATAGGTGGTATATATATTAGACGTTTTAGGGCAATTGGAGTTAAGTGTTTTAGGCGTGAATTTGCTTTTGCAAATTTGAGAATTGCACCGTCGACTTCTAGTTTGCAAATTTGAGTACGAGATTTGAGAGCTTTGCCGCTTCTGGCTTCTAGTTTTGGCTCTCGGTTTTCTTTCTTGTTGGGATAGTTGGTTAGATAAGTTGTTTATAATCTCTCTTCACATAGTGGAATCGTTCTCATCACCTTTGCCCGTGGACGTAGGCTTTTATGTCGAACCATGTAAATCATGTGTTCTTTGTTGGTTACTTTTCCTGTTTATTTGCTTGTTTGTGCCTAGCAATATTTCTTAGGATTGATTTGCCTGCATATTAACTAATTTGGTTGAACCAACTTTAACATGTACTTTTAATGAATTAAAAAAATGGTACTCTTAAAATAGTTGCAGAATAAACATGGGCATATCAAAATATAAAACTGAAAGTGAAAATGAAATTTTATGACATTTTTTTTTGCTTACATGATTTTATGACAAATTGATTTTCGAGGTTTCTTTCATGCTATATATCATTTATCACGAAGTAACAAAAAAAATATATCATTTATCACGAGGGAATGAGATGCCGAAGCCGGACACTATGGTTTGATTCCTCGTGAGTTTGGAACGACCCCTTTAGCTTTTGTTGTTTTAATAATGTTTTCGTCGTTCGAATTCGCATATCAAATTAATTTTCTTTGGTCAAGGAGTTCAGTGATTAAGTTTCACACTCTTCATGCATCTCACCTAAATTCGAATTCCGTTAACCACAGTCTCCCATTTAATAAGAGATCTATTTCGAAAAGACTGCAACTGAAAGTCCAATAGATCCTTAAATCTCAAATTAGATCGATAGTTTGCCTGTCCTTGGAGATGGACCACCCTGCTCCTAAACTTTTGTTTACCACAAAAAATAATAATTTGCTCTGGCTTGTCTTGAAAAAAGGTTTTTTATTTACCCCAGCCAAAAAATTTACCCCATGGGAATATAAATTTCAAGCATAGCACCTCTTTCAGACGAATTTTGTCTCTAAAATCTCAGGAAAATTCATTTATTTTTAATTTCTTTGTGTTATGTATGTTTGGTGTGAATTTGATAATACAAACAAAGATAACTTGCTTAGGATTTAGTTATTTTTTTGGCGATAACTTAGGATTTAATTATAATTAATTAACAATATATATATATATATATATATAATTGACCTATTCATGACCTTGTGTAGCTAGTGTGTGCAAAGCTGAAAAGGATACAGCACAATCATGAAACTTCTTGATTCGTTTGGTTTGAGATCAAACCCAAGACGTTATCTGCTGATCTCATACCATTAATTTCATGCGGTTTTGCAGCATGTTCGAAGTTGCTATTTTACCTAATTTGGCTTCCTATATAATTAAAAGTTGGTTTCGTAATTAATGTGAGCAATACCCAAAATTAGTAGTTATCGAGTGAAAGGATCCACTTTTGGTCCAAAAGCATCAATTCTGCAACCTTTTTGCTGAATATAAATTGAAACTGACCAAAACCTCAAGGTACTCAAACAAACTCTTAGAAATCAAGTTGATTATTAGGCCTTGGATCAAATCGATGGGGCACAAAAATCAGCAGATTAATGTTGAGAAGGGAGTGAATAATATTACTGGAGCAAAGAAGGGGGCTGCCACTGTATTCCCTGCAAGAAGGACGCTGGTGAAGAAAAGGATGTTGGACCAAATGGCGCAATGCGTTGCTTCTTGCTGTGATCCATGTCCCTACTGCTGCTCTTCACCGTCTCAATCCACCAACTCCGTCGCTAATTGCTCGTCGCCCGAGGTGGTTCCGCCGCCTAAAACGTCAAAATAATATAGAAATATGGTCTAACACACCCACATATGACATATATAAGCAATAATTGTATGTTTTGATGTTTCTTTGACACTTTTTATCACATATATATACAACCATATAAGAATCTATCTAATATGGTGGTATTTGATGAAGTTATGTCAAAAGACAAGTGCTGTTTCATATATATTGTTTGTTTGTTTGTGACCACATTTCTTTCCTCACATAAAAATATTGGAGCATATCGCCAACAATTTCTTTTTGAGCCTAAGTGTGGCGTGATTCGTGACCCAATTTCGAGAATGAGAGAATTCCGAATGGTCTGCAAGAGAGAGAGTCGTAAAAGGAAGAGTCCTCAGGTTTATCTCGTGAGACTCTCTCCGACAATCAAATCAATAGGGTCCTCAGCGTGTGAGGTGAGAGTTGGAGAGTTAGAGAAAGTGAGACATAATGAGTTGATGAGCCCTCGGCCATGGTGGGCTTAAGTATTGGTTGTCCTCTCGAGGCTAATGAACCTTGGGCTACTCAAAATCTGCCATGCTCATCAGTCAACGCTTTTGAATAAGCAATCACAAATTTAGAATTTTGTTGAATCTATCATATTGCTCACAAGTCACAACTGTAAATGGTGGTTAAATATAATTATATAAGAATGTTAGAACAAGAACTCGAAGACAAAGCTCCCACTCTTAAATTTTGCTACTTAATCCCAGAATGGTTATGGTCGCAACATATCACACATGTGTAGACATATAAAATTTGACCAATCAACAATAAAATTTGACCAATCAACAATGGTTTAGTTTGTGAATTAAGTTAATTGGGTTGAATCCATAAGTTAATTTGGATTAAAAGTTAATTTGAGCCTAGTTAAAAAGAAATTAAGTTGGCCCACTAGCCCAATACTACTTTGTTAGGGTTACCAAATTGACTCTGGCTTCCGCTATATAAAGAGGTATTCACCTCTCATTCTGAAGACAACCGAAAAAAAAAGGGAGAAAACCCTAGTCTTTCCTAAAAAAAACCTAGCCTCCTCAAGAAAACCTAGCCGCCTCAGAGATTCTAAGTCAAAGCAAATCAAATCAGGAGATTCTAAGTCAAAGCAAATCAAGCAACAAAGCCCATCTGATCGCAACAACAAACACAGTTCGCAACAACAAAACCCATCCGATCTACAGTTCGCAACAACAAAGCCCATCCGATCTACAGAAAACAACAAGTTCGCAACAACAAAGCCCATCCGATCTACAGAAAACAACAAGTTCGCAACAACAAAGCCCATCCGATCTACAGCTCATCCGATCTACAGAAAACAACAAGTTTTTGACTCTTTCTCTCTTAATATCTGCCAAATCCATCTGATCTACAAAGAATCAACCATTCCTTTGAAAATCTTTTAGCAAATCCGATAACGAGGAATAACAAGCCTTGACCATTCCTCAAAAATTCATTTCATCGAGATCAAGCTATCAAACCCAGCCCTCAAGAATATTTTCAGGAGATCAAATCAGAGGATTTCTTTTAAAAAGAATTGTACCCATTTCTTTCATTTATTTTTCTGTCGTTGTTTTTAGACACGAAAATTTATGTTGTAAAATGAAAATCAACTTTTCCGGTTGAAACATGAAACTAAGTTCAAACTTTGAGGCGCAGGAACATACACTGCTTTTGTACTTGGACCCCATAATTTGTACTCTTTATAGTTTAGATTAAATTCCCAACTTCTTGATTTGATAGGTACAATATTATATGTTTCCTCGGTATAAATAAAAATACAATATTATCAATTAAATAAAATAATACTGTATGTTTTTTTTTTAAAGTAAATTATACTCTAGGTTTTTTGGGCCTCAAATTTAATGTATTCTAGTGTATGTATATGGGTTGAAAAAGCAAGATTAGTTAAATACTCCATCCGTCCCTTTTTAGATGTCCTTTCTAATTATATCATAAATACCAAGAAAAACAGTTATTTTGCAAACTTTTTATGCCATGTTTGGTTCAGTGTAATGAATTTGGCTGTAATTGCATTTAAATTCAGTGGGAATTGAATTGGGCTGGAATTGGGTTGAATGGGCTTTTCAATTGTTTGGTTCAAATGAATTGAATTGTACTGAATTGTAAATGCTGGCTTTAATCCTGTGTTTGGTTGGGCTGAATTGTAATGGAAAAACAAGAGAAATATTGACAAATATCAAAAATACCCATAACTCTAGGGTTTCTTACTTATTATATATATATATATAATAGATCTAACAATGAATTTCCCCTTCCTTTCCATCGTGACTTCCCCTTTTTTACTTCCCATTTTCCCCTTTTTTACTTCACATTTCTTTCCACCACCGTTACTTCCCCTTTCTTTCTTTCTTACATTTAAAAAAAAAAAAACTTCCCCTTGCAAATCCGCTATCAATTGTTCAGGTAAGTTGTGGATTTATTAAAAAAAATTCTATTGTTTTTCTCAAGTGTTTTTGTGACTTTCATTCCATGTGGTCTCCAAATATTTGGAGATCTGATTACTAGTTCTTGTTAGGGTTGTCTAAAGAGAAAAAGAACAAGAAATCTCCACTTGGGTTTTGTTTTTCTTATCAAATCTCTGAAGAACTAAAGATATATATGAAAATTTCTTCTATTTTTTCTTTCTCAAGTGTTTATGTATATGTTTTTATACTTAAATAATTGCGTATAAGGAGTAAAACTGGATTTCGATATAATTTGGTTTAGATGGGTTTTGCATATTTTTACATATTTTTCTTCTACCTATCTATTTTAGATTGTTTATGTTGATCAAACAGAAGCTAAATGATAGGGAAACTTGTCTATTGTTTACTAATATTTTCAAGTTTTAGATAGTCATTCCATTGATCAAAGCCCAACTCATGCTCCATAAACTCCAAAGATGAGCCTTTCAACTTCAACAGCCAAAACAATCTTCTTACAATAACCATTCCAACTTCAACAGCCCAACTTTTACATTTACATGCCTCATCTTTTTTGTTCCAACCAAATAAATGTGTATATAACGTGAATTGGGTTTGATTTTGAAC
>AWUE01013307.1:0-10519 GCA_001974825.2 Corchorus olitorius
AAAAAAATTCACTAATTGTTGGAGCAAGGATTTAACCTTCGATCTTGAGACAAATCAAGTAGTTGGTACTGATGAACAATGGATTGCCGTGGAGGTATAGTTTTGTTAAATATGAATCCATATTATGCTTGTTTTAGGGTCATCATATTCTACACTAATGGAATGTTTTGCTTTGATTAGCCTTTGGGTAGGTGTGTGAGGAACCGGGAATTTCCTCATTTCCCAAAATTAGATGAGATAATGATTTACAAGAGACAACAAGAGGCTGCCAGAAATGATAGGGAACAAGAGGCTGCAGTGATGGAAGGCGAAATAATTATTGAGTTTGGCTAATTATGTTGGGGTTATTTAAAGTTAGTAGAACTTATTGCTAAGTTCATTTCTATATGTGTTTGTGTTCAATTCTAATATCTAGTAGGATTTGGTGTTTTAGATATTTTGTTGGATAATTGTTCAATTATCATATTTCTGTTGGTTTCATCTATTAAAGAAAAGAAGAAAATTTTATATGTGTTCTTCTTTCTTGTTTCTGAATGTCAAGACTTTAGAAGGTACAAAATATGAAATGGAAGCAATTTTACTAGTTGGTCACCTTACTTACTAGAGTATAAAATTCTTTGATGAGATGAGATCAATATTTTTTTTTGATATTAATTGCTCTTCTCTCTGTCACGTCCCCATGAAACCAAGGACTCCAAAGTCCAGACTATGAATCAAAATGGGCACTTCTGTAGCTTTGGTTTAAGAACACTCTGCTTGAGCTTTGGTTTAAGAACACTCTGCTTGATAAGCAAGTCGACACCTCACACTGTCTTAACAAAAGTTGGAATGGCTATATTTATGTCAACATGAGTAACATTGACATCGCCATAAACTAGCACACCAAACTATACTAGATTGTCTTTCCATATACAGGACATTCACATTGCCATAACAATTATTCAATTAGCCAAGTTTAATATCACTATCTTCAATCATTCATTCAACTACAAATACACAAAAACCAGTTTTTAAACGTTGCCTACTTTAATAAGTAATACACAAAAAGAGTTTAAGTTGCCTACTTTAATAAGTAGGCAAACATAAAGAAGATTACAGCCACCTTATCTCATTTACACCACAATATTCAAATTATGTAGCTGCAATTCATCAAAGACTGACAATTTCAGTTAACCCATACATATAAACTAGGTAATATGTCTCTAACAAAAAGAAATGACTTCATTACAGAGATAGGCAACTAAACTTCATACCACTTCATCTACTTTGTGATCAATGGCTACTTAGAAATCGCCTGACCCATGCAAGTTTTCGGTGAGGCGGAAGGCTACCAAAGACGAGCATTTGTGCAGGGTGATCCGGAATCTTACTCAAAGCAATGTCTCTTTCTTCTTCAGTTAACCCATCAATCTCACCTAATATGATATCTAGCTCTTGAACCTTCTCTTGAATTACCATTTCAGAACCAATACTCCTACTCAAGTCCTTTCCAGCTTCCCTAATTCCATCACCTATCAACTTGGCAGCGCTAATAATACAGTCAACAGAAATTGGTTCAAACTCACCAGATTTTCTCCTACTCTTTCACAGCATGGATGGAGTAGTGGAGACATCCATCTCATCTAAACCTACATCGTCTTGCACAACATTATTACTCTCCATTTCAGCATCTTGATCAGCAGTTTCTCTTTCAGTCTCTTGTGCCATTTCTTCTAGGATGTCTGCAATTGTTTGGGCATCTTTTCCTGTTGCATGATCCTTGGCATAAATAGCAGACAATTCAGAGAAGTAAGGAAAGGTCCTTACTCTGAATTGGGCAGCCTTGGGATGAGCCTAATGTCCAAATAATTAAAAAAAATTAACAATTCTATATTTTTCTATGTTAAAGAAGATTAAAAAAATTTATGAAATCATAGGAAAATGTATACTTACAGCCACGAAATCATCCCAAACCTTATCTTCTGCAGTGAGCATTTTTCTATGATCATCCCATCCAAATCCGCTTGTATTAGTTCCATTTATCATGTCATAAATAATACTCCATTCCTTCTTTAAAGTTCGAATTCGAGATTCAATGTGAGGCTTCGCTTTGATGTTTGCTTGTGGTAGAGATTCATCAAGCATCCTCTCAAGCTCTAATAAGTAGCCTCCCTTGAACCCAGTATCTGCATTAAACCTACCAACATTACGCATATCCACCATAGCAGCAATTAGGGCAACATCTTCATCAGGAAGCCATCTCCTTGATTTCTTGGCAGCCATTCTTTCAATTCAAAAATTATTCTTCAAAGGCAACCCAAAAGACATCATCATATTGTAAATAGCTTTAATTCAGATATGAAAAACAAACATATATATTTAACAAAGAAATTTTTTATTCAGAATAATGAGAATACCATGTTACAGAAAATGTTCAAAACCAATGATTCAAAGGGTAACAGAAAATTCAGAAAACTCATACAAGAAAAACAGAAAATGTTTTATACAAGAAATTCAGAAATCAACTCAAATTATTATTCCTAGAAGCCTGCCAATCATTGAACATTTGATTAGCTAATTCCATCCTCCAATTTGTCCAAGAGTCGGAGGGTTGAATGTATGTTATTGGATCCTCTTGAACTAATGTACTAGTGCTTAAGTCTTCACTTAAATCATCTTCCATAGGGTCAATACTCATTTCCCTTCTAATAAAATTATGAAGCAAACAACATGCAACAATAATTCGATTATGTGTTCTAACCGGATAAAATGAGGGGCTTCTAAGTATACCCCATCTCATTTTTAACAACCCAAAACACCTTTCTATGACATTCCGAGCAGCTGCATGTTTCATAATAAAAAACTCTTCCGGAGTTGTTGGTTGATGACCTTGACGCCATTCATTTAAATGATATCTTTGACCTCTAAAAGGTGCAAGAAATCCTTCAGAATTTGTGTATCCAGCATCGACTAGATAATAACACCCTATAAGGAAACACTTACACTTATTAGATTCAGCCAACTTATTGTAAACCATCCTAAACATAACCCTCCTTTCAATATGAAAGCTTACCATGTGGCACTTTTAGACCATGTCTCCTATTAATTGCATCTCGAAGAACTCTTCCATCAGCCACAGAACCTTCCCAACCAGGAAGAGCATAAACAAATTGCATATCACTTGTACAAACACCTAACATGTTTGTAGCAATGTCACCCTTGCGAGTACGATATCTAGGTTTATCTGCAGCTGGCACCTTAATCTTGATATACGTCCCATCTAAAGCACCTAAGCAATTCTACAATTGAAGGGAAGAAATTTTATGAAGAATCCTAAGGTAATTAGCTATCTTATATAATTGATAATAAGTACAAAATAGATTATATACCTTGAACCATTTCCACCTTTGATCAGTCGAATTTGCAGGAATTGGTTGAGGTTTTCTAAACAAATGACCTTGTAAATGCATTAATGCATTTAAGACAGTATGTAAGCATCGACTAACTGTCTCCCCTGACCTACCAAAATTGTGTTTGACGACTCGATTCTTAGCATGATGGGCAATAATATGCAAAAATATTGCAACTTGCTCATCCACAAGCATGTTCCTAGTTGACTTTAAACCCCCTATATCACGTAGCATTTCACAAAGTTTAAAAAAGGCGGGTCTGTTCATCCTGACTTGTGCAATACATGTGTCATCATTATCATGAACTAATCGCTTAATATAATCTCTCTTAGCATAAAAATCTAGGACATATGTAACCCTTGGCCTATAACTATTCAAAGAAGTAGAAGACAACAGCAGAGAGTAAACTTAAGAACCAACTCACTGCATTACACATCTCTAACCATAATTTCAGAATTGCTAAAATTCTTTTTCTCCTTTGAGTACTTATTACCAAACTCAAGCGAGCCATATCACTGCAAAATAGGTAAACATATTGGTACACTCATGCACCCAATCCAGTTTTGATGATCAGATTGACACATTATAGCAGCAAGATTTGCATAACATATTGTTATGCTCATGTACTCATGTACTCATGTATAATCCAATTTTAAGATTCGAAGGAAATAAAGGAAAGTGAAGTAAATACATTTCCATACAACAAAGTTTGAGTGAGTCCCGACAAATTTCAAAATCAATTGCCTTACTTGCAGAAGCTTTGTCATTTTGTAACGATATTATATTCTCAACTATTGCAATAAATTTTCACATTGTTGAAAACACAAAGAGAAGAACAGTACCTTGTTTGTAGGAGCAGAGCTGGAGATAGAGAGATAACGTAAAACCAGCCTCAAAATCACCGAAATTTCAGGATCTAACAGAAGGTTTGCATATCTAAGTCAAACTTATTTACATAAGTTATTGGGAACCGTCATTGTAAATTACTACCTTTTAAGTGAGATGACCTCATCCATGAATTTAAAATGTTTCCTATTTTTTATCCAAATTTCTGTAAAGGCTTATATAGCGGAGATTGAATACTTACAGCACAACAGGTACAACAGTCAAAAACTTCCTATTGCGAGTGAGTTGCTTGCCATTGTCTATTTGCTCCCAGCATGTCAAACCATTGTAGATACCTTGGTCATCAGCGAATGGTGTTCCCTTTTTCCAATGAAAGAAGTGATATGTGACCTGAGGTAAAATGAGAATCCATTCGCAACATATTCATTAAGAAGCATAAAACTCAAAGTTGATGAAATGCTATTGCAATTATAATTATTATAGTGAATGCTGGAAACCCCTATATTGACTCTGTCTCAAGACATAATTATGACAAGTGAATCTCCCACAAATACTATCATTTCCAAAAAGTTCAAACAAGATTCTTCACATTTATATACAGCATATCTGCTATTTAGATATCGAGGAAGAGAAACTTTAACAACTCAAGGCGGCAGGAAATAGAGTTATTGAAGAAACATGAACATGCCAAAACATTGAATACCCAATGACGTAAAATTTCAGAAATGAATACCCAATGACGTAAAATTTCAGTTTTTCATACACGATCAACATAATTGAAGACATCATGAAAACTAGAAATGTATTACTAAAGAATCATGAATTGAAAAATGAAAACATTGCAGATGTTATCTAATCAAATCTTGAGGAATAAACCTAGAAAGGGGAACCTTTACTCTAAGAATGTACAGGTTCATTAGCACTTTACAACCATCTGAATCGTTTGACAAATATCAGATTTAGAAAATCAATATGCCTAAGCCAAGCATTTGACTAAGTAGGGTGTTATTGCCGACTTTCTCACAAAATTATACATGTCTAGACAGACAAAAGAAAGGACAAGAATCAATCTCTTACAGGCGTGCGATTCATATGAATACACCAATGCAACCAGATTTGAAACAGTTGATGCATTAAAAATGACGGGGAAAAAGAAAAAGATTTTCATGTGATAAAGAGTTTCCAGAAGAAAACCTAAAGATTAAAATCTAATACTAAAATCTAAAGAAAACCCAGATTAAACTGAGCAAAACCCATTTCAGATCAATTGTTTGAAAATCGAAATCTTATCAAATCTAATCAAAAAATTAACGCAGCACAGAGACACAAAGAGAAGAACAGTACCTTGTTTGTAGGAGCAGACCTGGAGATGGAGAGATATAAAACCAGCCTCAAAATCAGTGAAATTTCATCAAATGGGGATTTAAGAAAAAAAAAATTCCCTTTTGTTTAAAACTACAGAAGAGAAGAAGACTCTCTTTTTTCTGGTTCTTGTTGTCTTCTTTTTTTAAAGGCTTGAATTTATATGTCGGTCAAGATGAAAATCTCAAATCCAGTTTCAAGAAGAAGAAGATTGTTTTTCGAACTCGATGAAGATGAGTCTTCATCAATGGAGAGTGCGGCTAAAGAAGGAGAAGTGTTAGAAACTAGGTTAGGGTTAGGTTTTGTCGTGGAGATTTTTGTAAATAGAATAGATGAGGAGGGACAATTTTGGAAGGAAAATTATAATCTCAAATTCCTTAAAACGCTGAATTACAAATCGGAGCAAAATTTCAAGATTTGCAATTACAGATCCAAGGGGAATTGGGCTGGAAACGGATTTTACAATTCGGTGGAAAAATTGAACCAAACATATGAAAAGTGGGCCCACTCGTAATTGGGCTGTAATGAATTGGGAATTCATCCCAACCAAACATGCTATTAGTAAATTTAAGTCTTCTTTCCATTTCACCCTTCTTTTCCCTCATGCTTTACATAAGTTGGTTGAGATAGCGGTCAATTAGGTGTATAAGTAAAACTTACCATAATTAGTTGAGGGCGGACATCTAATTAGGGACAATGAAACCTTTTTGAAGTGGACATCTAAGAGGGAACAGAGGGAGTATATCTTTATTTTTATATTGTACAAGTCTAAACTTCAAAAAACCTTGATCTAAAATATCTGACATATCCCTCTTTATTTTTAACTTTTAAGGATTAATATGTAATTTTGTTTATCAATTAAATTAAATATATTAAAAATTCTAATTTCTTTACAAAACGAAGTCTTCCCCTAAAGGTGAATTACTTAGTTTTGCTTCATCCATAAAAAAAATTTCCTTATCCGAACTTTTATAATTACTCTTAAATTGATTAATTTTTTTTATTCAATCAATCAATAAATTGATTGATAAAAAAGTGATAAGGCCTTAATGGATTCCTCAAAAGACAAAATAAGGCCTTAATGGGCCGATCGTTAGTTAACAAACTTTGGTTGATTAGCTCCAAAATTATCAATAAATTTTTCAATTTCTATCTCAATGTTTCTTTTTTTTTTTCCTTTTTATAAATACTTCTAATATGTAATTTAGAACTAATTTATTTATTATTTTTAATTTTTTAGAACTTCAACATACAATAATACTACAACTACAATATCAATTTTTACGGTCCTCATCTTATTTGGGATAATAAAATTAGTCTAAAATACCCCTTATTATTTTGCATAGTATTATTTTCTTCTCTCAACCCAATTTTATAACTTTTGGCCCAAATAAATTTACATTATAAATGTTATATAATCGATGAAAGCATTGTATAGGAGGTTCCATGTTTTGTGGTTTAGGTTTAATATGTAAATGAGAGTTATAGACTTACAATAATTACGAGAAAGAAAGTAATCAGGTACAAAAGAATATATTACAAAAGTTAGTATAATCGAAGAAAACTTTATATAGGAGGTTTCATGTTTTTTTGTTTAAATTTAATATATGTAAATGAGAGTTGCAACAATTGCGAGAAAGAAAATGATCAGGTACAAAAGAATAATTATGAGTGAAAAATTTTATTTGAGCAAAATGGATTGGAGAGAAGTTAAGAAAAAAGTTCAATTCAATTTCTTTTGTTTTTGGAATAATTATAATTTCATTTGAAGATCAATATTAGATCATCCATTCATTACTTTTTTGCTATGTTATTTTAGATCAAATTGATCATGCATCAATTTGGTAGAGCAAAAGCGAGATATCAATTTTAATTTTGCTTCAACTTGCCAAAAGATACGCATATATAGCATATAAATTTAATTTTTCTATCACAAAAAAAAAAAGAGGAAGGACATATGAATTAGTAATTAGGAACCAATTTTGTGCATCTAATTTTATACTTCCTCATGTTGCATTAAGTTTAGTTATAACCTTATACAAATTTGACTTACAGGTCCAGATGTGTTTGGTTGAATTGTGAGATTTGTTTTGGAGAGATTGAAATAGTGAAATTAGGTATTACGGTTTGATATCAGAATAACAATAATAAGAATAAAATTTGTTGAAAATATTCATGAAACGGTACTAAGATTGATTAACATATACACATAGAATAAAATAATAAATGAAACTCCTAATTCTATATAAGGACTTTAACTAATCATCAATCTATATATCAGTAAATTTAGCTCACTATTTTAAACCCTAAATATCTCTTTAATTATTAACTACAACTTTTTTGGTAATCTTAGATTAAAAAATCAATAACATTCACCATCGATAAAGTTACTAAGCATGTAAGGTTGCTAAATTTCTTGATAATACTATAGTTTAGCTTTCTAATTAGTAACCATAAATGAGAAATTTAATAACCAAAATTACTAAGAATAAAAGGTTATTGAATTAGTTGATAGTACGTACTATTATGCCTTTCTATATAATCATTATAGAAATTTTTTTTGTAACCTTGAATGAGAAAATTTGGTAGCCTTCACTATTGATGAAAGTTTACTAAATCTTTTTTAATAACTCTAAATAAGAAATATGATAACCAAAATTACAAAAAAATGTAAGGTTATTGAATTAGTTGATAGTACTATACCACTTTTATGATCATTATAGGTTTTTCAGTAAATTTTGAGAAAGAAAAATTGGTAAATATTCACTATTGAAAGTTTACTAATGTTATAATGTTATTAAGAATGTAAGGATTGGTAAATATATACAATTTTAATAACTTTTATAACTTTTTTTAGTAAACTTAAGTAATAATTGGTAACTTTTAGTAATGATAAAAAGTTACTAAAATTAATAAGGATGTAAGGTTATTTCAATCTAGATAGTAGTATAATGTTTTCCATAACCTTTATAACCATTTAAGTAATTAATGTTAGATAAGAAAATCAGTACAATACCTTTATAATGTAAGGTCATTGAATTTGTTGATAGTGTCATACCTTTTTTTATGATTATTATAGGGGTTTTCAGTAACTTTTGAGAAAAAATGGTAAATATTCACAATTGATGATTGTTTACTAATGTTACTAAAGTCTACCAAATTAATGAATGATCAATGTGATCTAAAATAACATATATAGCAAAAAGTTTACTAATATTATTAAGAATGTTTTCAATTGTTAAACCAATACATTTTCCTACGTATCATGAATATTGGTGAGAAGTTCTTTAAAGAAGGGTTTAGAGGAGAAAGAAAATAAGATGAAAAGAGGAAGGAAACAAGCTTAAATGTATTTATTATTACCTCCCCATTATGGATTAATTAGGATTAAGCAATATTAATGGGATTTTTTTTGTGCAAGTTAGAATATAGTAGTAGCATTCAAAATTTATTTGATGGCAATATAGTTATTTTGATAACATTTTAAACAGTTTTAAGTCATTTTTAAGTAAGAAATCTTCTGAAGTAAGAAAATTTATAACCTTTATTTTTTTTTATAAAAAGTTACTAAAATCATCCAAGAGCGCTATTAAGTTTGTGGAAAGCATTATAGCTATTTTAATAACTTTTATAACTTTTTTAGTAATTTTTGATTACGAGATTAGTAACATTCATAATTGATGAAAATTATTACAAGTAATAAAAACATAAGGTTACTGAATTTGTTGATAGCACTATAGCTTTTTTTTTTTTTTTAATAATCTTCACAACTTTTTTTAATTGATAATTGATAATCAATTATAAGACTACAACTTTATTTTTACTAATATTAGATATGAAAATAGATAATCCTCATTGAATTAATGAAATGCTACTAAATTTATTAAAGATGTCAGGTTACTAAATTATCTTATAATACTATAACATTTTCTTATAACCTTTATAACTTTTTTAGCAACCTTAAAGAAGAATATTGGCAAATGTCATTATTATTGATAAAAGGCTACTAAAAATACTAACAGTGTAATACCATGAAAAAAATAATTACTCTTGGTGCTATAAATTAAAATTTGAAGTAAGAAGAAGATAAATTTGGGAGTGCAAGTGAATTTAAAGCAAGCTTTTGGACTATATTGAAAGGAATTAAAGATTATAAGGGCTAGAGGGCAATTATGCCAATTTGCAAAATTGAAGATTTAAATGTTTCTTCTCCTCCTCTTTGTCGTCACCCTCACCTTCATTTTCTCTCTCTACAAACTACAAAGCTCTTTTCTCTCTCTTATATGCTCCATGGAATAAATGGTGAAATTAGCATGCAATCATAGGAAGATATTCTCATCACCAAATCCTTTCCAATAATGAGTTAAGTTTTGAAATTCCATGAAGTTTGTGGGAGTTTCAAGAATTAAAGGTAAGTGGAAATTTTGTAGGTTTAAAATTTATGTTCTTAAAGATATAAGTTAGATGAATTTTAACTTGGGTTAGTTGTTTTTGGAGGTCAAATGGTGAATTTTGTCACTAAGAAAGCTATTGGAAGATTTTAAGGGAAGATGGTGAACATTTGGGTAAGTAATTTTGAGTTCAAATGTTGTAATTGGATGAGCTGTTATATGTTTGGATGATTATATTTCATTTAAAATGTTTAGAAGTTGTAAATAATTGGAAGGGGGTGGAATTTGCCTTGGAAAAAAATGAAAATTTGGGGCTGTGAAGTTCACCGGAATCTGGAATTCGGTGAGCAAGAATGGCAGCCAAAGGCTGCCTGGGCAAAAGGCCAGGCGGGCCTGCGCACGCGGGCCAGTACACGCGGGCCAGTGCAGCCCAACGTGCTGGGCTAGGCATGCGACTCAGCGTGCTAGGCTTGGCGGGCGCCAGTCGCATGGACTTGGGCCTGGCCTAGCCCAAACAAGAGAGAAAGAAAC
>AWUE01013311.1:0-30536 GCA_001974825.2 Corchorus olitorius
TTTTTAATTAAAGTTGAAGAAATTGAATGAAGGAATTAATTTGGGGACCAAATTGATGAGAATGATAAACTAGAGGATTTAAAAGAGTGGTTAGGATTAGGGAGGGCTAAAATCATCATTTTTCCCCTAACTATATAAGGCCAAATTCTCACCATTTTTTTTTTTGGCCGGTCCTATTCATCTTTCCTCCACCAAATTTTTTTGTTCTTCATCTTCTCTTTGTAGCCAACTCTCCCTTAATGAACCATCATCAAATCCTCACCAAATCAACATGCAAGAGTAGCTTTAGATTCCTCTCACTCCCCTCAACCATTTTATACCAAGAAGTTTAAAGATTGATGAAGATTTATGGGTTTTGACCCTTGAGCAAAGAGAGCTACGGGTTAGTTGGATTTAAAGTTGTTTGATGAGTTTTGGAGTTGTATTTTTGGTTATTAAGATGCATAATATGGTCTTAAGTTGATTTTGGTATGCTTGTAGGAATTTTTGGAGCTATTTTGCATTTTGGAGCATTTGGGTGAGTTAAGAAAAATCTTGAATTTTTGGGTAAGTGATTTGTGTGGATTCATTGTTGTTGAAGTTGATTTTTGGGTGTGGAGGTGTTTTACAAGTGTTAGAAATTAAATTGGTGAAGTTAGAATGGTGGAAATTGATGTTTGAAGGGCTGGAAATTTTTTAAAAAAAATTTAGGAGTTATTTTGGGGTCGCCGGAATCTGGAAATTTCCAGATTCCGGCTGCCGGCGGTTGCCTGGCCGGCGAGGTCAGCCAGCAGGCCACTGGCCTGCGCACCAGGCAGGCCAGCGCAGCAGGCTTAGGCCTGCGCGCGGCCCAGCCGCGGCTTTAGCCAGCCGGCTCGAGCCGATCGGCTCATGAGCCGGCTTGGCCGGTCCGAACCGGTTTGGTCGGACCGGACCTGTTTGACCAGGTCTGACCAAAAAACAATTAAAAAAAAATACCCCTAAGCTTAAGTCAGACCGCCAAATGACTATATTGCCCCGAAAGCCCAAAATTGATTATTTAAGCATAGTTGCGGGTTAATACTAGTGAAATTACCATCTTACTCTTAGTGGGTAAAATTACTATTTTGCCCCTGGAAGTTTAATTGACCACTTAAGCATACGAATTGTACCCTTAAAATAAGGGAGATGACTTGGTGACTTCGTAAAGAAATAGTCGGCCTTTATGAATGGTCATAATTACGATTTTACCCCTAAGTGCTGGAAAATGCCGATTTAGTCACAGAAAGAGTCTTTAAACTCTTTGAACCGTTCCGAAGTTAAATTAAGCCTTAGTTGGGCACGTTTATGAGTCTTTGGATTTCTAATTTTATTTTTATCTTTATTAACGTTGTTTTAATTGAGTTTTAATTCTAATGACTTTGATTTTTGGTTCTCTCCACTAGGCGACAGAGACGCCGGACGGGACGCTTGATTTGCCTCACAGAGGACGGATCTTGGGGGTATACGAGACCCCAAACTGTGAGTGGCCTTCCTTCAACGGAGAACCCGTTGAGGAAACTGTTTTTATTACTGTTTTATTTACGTGTTTTATAAATGATTTTTATTAAACTATTTTTGGGTGCATGAGCAAACCTTAAAACGGTTTTGAGCAATTGAAAAGCATACGGGGACTCGTGGATTGGACGCAATCCGGGGAGTACGTATGGCTTGTTTTGGTGGCTTACTAGCTAGTACTTTGACGTATTAGGCGGACCATGGTTATTGTGTTATTGATCCACATGGTCCGTCGGCTCCAGACCCGACACGCAAGCTAGCCGTTGGCGTGTGCATCGCCAAACTGGGTGTGTTGCGGCCACCATGCAATGCCCGACCCAGGCCAACGTTAGGGGAACTGGCATGGTTTGTGTTTATAATATGATGTGACGAAAATGCCCCTGACGGTTCTGAAGTTTGACTCGGGCCAAGGTCACTTCGGATATGATTTGATGGCAACCCTCTTGCATGATTTTAAACCGAGAACCGAATTTTGACTCATGGTTTTGTTATTATCGATTGCTTATATTTTAAACGGTCATTATAAATTATTTTGGTTGTGAGTGCCCCCCACCCTCTTCAGGTTCTCTTTTGAGGGTGGCTCACTCACTGGGTACATATTTTGTACTCACCCGCTATTGTTGTTGTGATTTCAGGGTCTTAGATTCGAGTTCTCCTTGTTGTGACGAGTCGGTGGCTTAGGAGACCAGTTTTCTCCGTAGAGGTACTACTCACTATGTATGGGTTCCACTGGCAACTGTAATCTATCCGTTATTTTCTTTTATTTCCTTTTGGATTTGACTTTGTTGGTAATGCTTGATCATGTTTCCGCTGAGAGGAAAATTCTTGACTTAAATGTTCATTTCTTTGGATTTGAGCCTGAGACTCTAATGTTAATGTTTGGATTTTGGAACTATGTTTTACATCTTATTTACATTTGAACTGTTTATTGTTGTTTTGTTTTGGCCTTGATACTGACGCTTCGTGAGACCTCGTGTGCGTGTGACGCGCGGCACGTATTACGAGGTATCGTGGCGGTTGTCCGTGCTCGATTCCGAGTCGGGGCGTGACAGCGATATCTGTTCTTGTGATTTCATTATGTTTTATCTGACTACTTTGGTTAATTATTCGGGATTATTACTTTGGTTTATAACTTTTATTATGATATTGGTTTTAATGATTTTCTTGTGTTGCACGTGCTTCTCAATCAGACAGCTGATGCGCTGATCGAGACATCGGCTAGGCTCATAGTGGATTGACTTTGGGGTGTACGAGTCCCCTGAACTGTGAGTAGGTTGTCCTCAACGGATAACCCGTTGAGGAACTATTTTATTAAATTGTTTTATAAATGGTTTTAAATAAATTGTTTTGGGTGCATGAGCGATCTTTGAAAATGGTTTTGAACTGTCGGTAAGCGTACGGGGACTCGTGGACTGGACGCAGTCTAGGGAGTACGTGTGGCTGATTTGGTGGTTTACTAGCTAGTAGTTAGACTTGATTGGCGAACCATGAGTTGAGTTTGGATCCACATGGTTCGTCGCTCCAGGCCCGACACGCCATATTTCTTTACCGGTTCAGCGTGTTCATGGGAGAGCTAAATTGGGTGTGCTGCGGCCACCACGCAGTACCGGACCCAAGCTAACGTCAGGGGAACGGGCTTGTTTGGGAAAAATAAGAAAAAATGATAGTTTTACTTGTTAGTTGATGATGACGAAAATGCCCCTGACGGTTCCGGAGGTTGACTCGGGCCAAGGTCACTCCGGATAGGTTTTATTGGCAGCCCATTTGTTTGATGAAAATGATAAATTATTTTTATGGACTTGTTTTGAATCATGACTTGATTTTATAACTCTGGTTTATTCCTAACTGTTTTGGTTGTGAGTGCACCACACCCTCTCGGGTCCTCTTTTGAGGGTGGCTCACTCACTTGGTACATTCGTGTACTCACCCCCTCAAATTCTTACTGTGTTTTCAGGGTAGTTAGGACTCAGCTCATTCGTGGACGGTCGAGTCGGTGGCGTAGGCTGTTTTCACTGCTCTTAGAGGTACTTCTCACTACATGACGGGTCCCGCTGGCATTGTCTCTGCTCATTGTCTTTTCTCGTGTCTTGTTTCTTATTTACTAACTCACTATTTAGATTTGATTTGGTTTTCGATTTATTAAAACACCTATATTATTTCGGTTTGACGGTTCCGCTTTTAGTCTGATTGGGAAACTTTTGTTTTTTTTTTAAACCTTATAATCAAATTTTTTTGTTTTCATCGTTTTCTTCCGGTATTGACGCTTCGTGGAGCCTTGGTGCATGTGACCGGCCGGCACGTGTTTCGAGGCAACACGGCGGTTGTCCGTGCTCGACTTTCGAGTCGGGGCGTTACAAACAATATAAGGTTAATTACTGAATTTATTGATAACATTCAAAAACATTTGATAATTTAAATAGCTTTCTAATGAACATTTGATGGGGAAATTGATAACCTTCTCTTTTTTTTTTTTCATCATAAATCGATAACCTTCTTTATTGATGAAATGTTAAACTTTGTTCTTAATAAATAGCCCTATAGTTTTTTTAGTAAATTCAAATAAGAAAATTGATAACCTTCCTTCATTATTGAAGATAACCATAATTGTAAAATTTAAGTTTTTTTTATTTATTTTTGTTTATTCAATGAGATTGATTACTTCAAATTTTTGTAAACTAATGACCAGATTTTGATGATTAATTATTCAAAATTTATGAAAATGTAAAGTACGCATGTATAGAATATAATTTTATTTCTTATTTTTTTCTTCGATTATTTGTATATTATATTTTCTAATTACAAAATAAAAAATTATTAAGTATTCCCATATACTATATTTTATTTGTAATTCTTTTGGTTTTTTTTTTGTATTGGGGCTTTTTTAATACATAAACATAATTATTAAATTTTAAGTTTTTTAGTTAGAACATATATGTACATAATACTTCATAAATTTATATTTACCTTCGATCAAATACAAATCAATATATATATATATATAAAAGTTAAAGAGATCTACGAGGTTACTTTTATTCAATTTTCAATCAAGCAGTGGATATATACAAAATACGAAATAAAAGTCATCTTTATCGTCTAATATATATTATATATTATTTTTAGTGACTATGGAAATTACTTAAAGGCCAAATTGAGGATTAATGTGGTGCCTCCTTTTGGCTTTTTTTGGTCTTTTCTCAATTTTCGGGTGACTAAAAAGGCCTTCGATGAATTTCCTCCCTTACTTTTCCTGCTGCCCTTTTTTGTAATTTACTATTTTTATATTTATGATTAAGCGTGTTTTAATTACATATTAATTGTGTGTGGATATTAAGATTTACCGGTTCAACTCCTCTGTCAGAATTTCAAAGGATTGGTGCTATAAATGTATTTGCAATAATGATTGATTCATGGGTAAACTATTTACATTCCAGTTCTGTTTTCCTTTCGTCTTCATTTCTATTTGAGTGGGTTTCTTCTTCCCTAACATTTCTCTAAATTGGTTTCACATGGACTCCTTTCTGCTTCTAAAAATTTCCAGGTGGACGTTGATAAGATCCTTCCATTTACATTAGCAGCGCCTTAGGATGGCATAACCTAACCTAAAGTGGGGAGCTTTCACTTCTCACCGCAACATTTTGAGGTAAATCTGGATTTATTTGGTGATTATATTATTTGATACTTAAATTTAACATTTCCTTATTCCTCTTTTATTTTACAAATTTTTTTTTAATTTATCATTCGACTTCCTTTTTTATTGAGGTTTCTATTAGTTGCTTATATTTAGTATATTTCCACATTTCCAAAAGTACAGTTAGCCAATGCTAAATACAATCATTTTGTGATGCATTGGATAAATTACATATGCTCCTGAAAATGCTGTCAACTAATTCAATTTTCCTATGACAACTATACATGCTTGACAACTATAAATGCTCCTTGACTACAAAAAATTAGGCATTTCTTATGCAAAAGCCAAATTCTTCCACCTACCCGAGTTCATTAATTTAACAATTGCAATCAAGATTAAAAAATGACCGCAGCATACTATGTTTTTTTAGATAATCAACATATATTTCAAGCAACAATTAATATTAGCTTTATTTTGATGAATTATCTAGAGATGGAGGAGTAGAATGCTATCTTTATTTTGATGAATTACCTAGAGATGGAGTAGAAATTAGGTAATGCACTTTTAGAATGAAAGAGAGGTCATGTGTTTTGCTTTATATATGTGAATTATTTGTTTTGATGTATGAGTTTCTCCTAACTGATTAACTTACATACAATGCAATATTTTCTTATTAACCGACTTAAACAACTACAAAAAATACAACCCTAATAAGAAGATGATTGCAGCGCAAGCGCAGGCCGCCCTGCTTGTATTTAATTAAGTTGAGCTTGACGATTTTTTACATCGCATATAAAAGTTATCAATAATATGCTCTACACCAAATTTCTAGCAATTTCTTTTTCGCATATAAGAGTTTGTTTTTTTGCAATATAGAGGAAAAGAAGGGAGATTTCTTTAAATACTTGTTTTTCATATTGCTTGAGAGTCAAGAATGGGAGGGATAAACTGATATTACATGTAGGTAATTAGAAATAGATATATGTAATAGAATATAAATTTGTTATTGGTGGAAACTTTTTTTTTTCAAATCCCACTTAATATATAAAATAATTTAAAAAACTCCTATATAAACTTTTATTTTGAATTTTGGGGGGTAAATTAATTTTACTTATATATTGCATATATGAATCGGTATAGGGAAAACTCATCATTTGTATAATCGATGAATTTATTATTGAAAGTTCCAGGATGCTACCAATGTGTGTTGTGTTGTGGGATAGTCTAGCAAAAGTAGAATGTGAAACAATTAAAAAATTAATCAAAAATTTCTTAATGTTAATTGTTGCTTTATCAAATGTCAAAGGAAGATTATATATATTTTTATATTAGACAACAAATTAATATATGATTTATTATATTTATTTAATTCATTATTTACAAATTATTAATAAACGTGCAGCGCAAGTGCTTTAACTAGTATGAACATATAAATAAACTTGATAATCCTATCCTTTTCGTCTTTATAATTACAAGACACAGGGCACTCACTACGCGAGTAGTTTTTGACCCTTTTTTTTCAATTGGTAGTTTCTTTAAATGATATAAATAAAATTTAAATACTTATATTTATCTTATAATGAATAGTTTTATTTAAAATGGGTAGTTTTTATTTGACTAATTGCTCAATTAAGGGCAAAACGTTTCTGACTCGGCCTAATTTGGGGCAGAAGCTTTCAATTTGGTCTATTTGGGGCAAAACGTTTCCAATTTGTGTCAATTAGGGGCATACCGTCAATTCAGACGGGATGTGTGTTTCATGCGTATAGGGAGCGCGTAAATGCATCTGAGTGCGACACGTGGCACTTAAATTTTGAAATAAAATTTAAATTCATTTAACCAAAAAAGAAAAAGAAAAATAAATCAATTTCCTTAAATCAAAACGCGGCGTTTTCATTCGGATTTATAAGTTTGGATATTAGGGGCTTTTTCTTCATTTCTTCATTTTTATTCTGCCGTTTAAAAAAAAAAGTGTCTCTTCTTTTTCAGTCCCGTCTTTTCATCTTCTGCAAATTTCTTGAAGCTCGATTTGTCCCAGTCATCTTGTGAATTTGTTCGAAAAGTCTGCATTGAGATTATTTTCTTCCTTAGCCTTTTTTATGGATGGGTTTGTGTGTTTTGTGTTTGAGACGGGTTTTTTTTTGTGGATTTTGCGTAAAACCGATTTTCGGTTATGGGTTTTGGGAAAAAAATGTTGTATTATAATTTTTTTGTTTGAATTATTTATGGGTTTTTGCGATATTTCTGAAATTTTAGGGTTTGTTCATAAGATGAATTGGGAATTAGTGTTTTCTGAGTTAAAATGATTGTGATTTTGGGTTAAAATAGATTATCTGTTATGGGTATTGGAAAAAAGGTGTTCTATTATGAGTTATTGCTATGACTTGTTTCTGGGTATTTGGGAAGTTTCTGCAAATTTTAGGGTTTGTTCATAAGGTAATTTGGGAATTAGGGTTTCCGAGTTAAATTAGCATGGAGCAAATAAGGGTAAAACCTATTCGGGATTTTTAAGCTTTTTTTTTTTTTGGAATGTGTTTAAATATCATTACAAATAGTAATGAATTAGTAATGATTTATGCTCATAGGTTGTTTGTTTAATTCTTTTGCAGAATGGATTCAGATGAAGGTGCATTGAGGTTCCATTACATTGCAAATTCTATTGTGGAGGGGGGTTCAAGAACAAGATATATAGATGGGGAGGTTTGGGAGATGAAAATTGACCCAGATTGGCTGACTTTTCAAATATTGAATAGAAATAGTTTGGAAGTATGGTTTTCGATTGCCCCTTGACTTACTTTTGTTCTATGTTTTAAAGTCCAATTTTACTTTTTACTTTTTTTCTTTTTTATTTTCATTTTTTAAATAATTTCCGAAATTACTTTTTTAATAATTAAAAAATATTTTTTTATTGACTTAACGTTTCCGTTACCTCTAACGGCGCGTTTCTTTCACTCTCGCAAAGATTCTTCCCCTAATTGACGCGAATTGGAAACGTTTTGCTCCAAATAGACCAAATTGAAAGCTTCTACCCCAAATTAAGTCGAACCAGAAACATTTTGCCCTTAATTGAGCAATTAGCCTTTTTATTTGATTTTGAATTTTTAAAAACTGAGTTTGTGTCCGAGTCAACTCGTGCACAAACTCAGACTTGACTTTATAATTAATATAGATTTACTTTTCCCCTATCATTTTCATGGAATCAAAACACATTAGTTATAAAGAAATGGGACCTAGTGGAGAAATAATCAAAGAAACAAAGAAATAGTTTTCCGTTTGACCAAAATTGCTGTTGAAAAATGATTTTCATATTCTTATTGGATTGGTAATCAATTACTACTAGAATAATTTGTTGAAATGAACCTTCCATCCTTTTATTCCGGCTTAAACCACAACTCTGTGAAGTGTTGACAACAGCAAAGAAATCCAGAATAGAACAAAACAGAACTTTTCTCTGCCTTCCCAAGAATCCAATAATCTGAGGCAGGAAGTGAAAAACTATATGAGCAAATTAAAACTACTAAATTACATCAATCATGCAAATTCCATTTCAACACAGCATTAATATGTATAAGGTTATAATTGCATTAATAGCAGCCTAAACAGAAAACATAACAAAACAAGAACAGAACAGAACAGAACAGAACAAAAGTTCCGTTGTATGTAACATTGATCATTGAGATTGTGAATGTATTTTCTTAACAATACTTGACATTTGGCATTTCGGTTTGGCTGGATTGAGATGATTCAGAAAAAGAAAAAAGAGAAATGAAAAACTTAACCAAGGAATCAAGCATCATCTTCTTAACCAGCTTCTTCTTCTTTGGGAACACACTTCCATTCCTTGCCTTGAACCACGTCTCTGCTTCTGCTTCTGGATTGACTTTGCCAGGTTTCTTACTCATTGCCACAGCCATCTCTTCCTCTTTGTTGAATGTCGATTCTCTTCTCTGGAAGTGAAAGGGAGGGGGCTTTCATTGCCATCTTTTATTCTAAAAAAGATAAATATCATCATGACACGTGGAAGAATCTTTCTTGATGTGCTGATGTAAGGGAAAAGGACAGCAAGTTTTTGGATCTTATTTACACATTGAACACATCATTACTTTCATCCCACTTGCAGACTTTGCAACACAAAAAAGTCTCCAAAATCCCAATTTTATTCTTCCTTTTTTTTAACTATGAATGTTTACATTCTTTTGTGTTTTTGTTCTTTTCCCCATAACTTTTCCTTTTTTTATCTTTCTTTTTACAGTACTTTGTGGTCTGTGTCCTCTCATCCCATTGAAATTTTATGTTAGAAAATAAATCCTTTCAACCCCCTAAAGGTTGGTTGTGGCGGACCCACAATGTCTGGATAAAATCATATCATAGGCCTATCTTAGCCTTTTAAAAGAGGTTTACCCAAATACTATAATTCTCCTTTGATTCATCTCTATTTATGTAGTAATTTTGTTAATTTATTTGATTTGATAGGTCTTCTTTAATGGTACCCAGTTGTCTTCTGTGATACAATAGGTCTTAAAAAAGTGTTCCAAGTTCAAGTACTCTTCTTGCTCTACTTTCTTTTAGTTAAAAATCTCATTTAATATATCTAAAAGAAAAACATCTCATTTGTAGTTATAATCTTAAATTCTAATCATGCAAATCTTTTTTTTTTTAAATTTATTTTCATCTTTTTACAAACACTCGTGTATATATCAAATAATAATTACACAGGACTTCGACTAATATGCAATAAGCTATATCAAAAATTAGGAAAATTCTCTGACGTCTATTTTTTCTATTTATAAAGCTTGAATCCAAAATTTTTGTTGAAGGACATTAATGAATTCTTTCCACTCAAGACCATATGCATCGATCTCTTATTTGTTGGGTTATGTCCAAAGACCAATTGGATTATTGGTCTAATAACTGATAAACCCATACTACTGGCCCAATTATAAGGATTCAAGGGTTTAATCTTGATTCCTCATGATTATTGTAACCTAATTATAAATAAGTGTTTATTTTAGCTAGGGGAAAGGCTAACACATCTACCAAATCGTCAAACATTATTTCTCAAATAGAAAACTTAGCAGAATGCAGAGAGAGTCAAACTTCATTGTCGATTACGAGTTGATCGTGTGGATTTCTTAGAAGTAAAAACCAAAGGAGGATTTCGCTACAAGTCTTCAAACACTAAACCAAAGGAGGATTTCGCTACAAGTCTTAAAACACTATGTAGAACAAGAAATTTCGGCCAAATAAGAATTTTCTACAAATTTCTTTTAAGAATTTATCCTTAAATTTATTAGATATTTTCTAAAGAAAATTGGTAGATAAATATAACACATGGTCTAACCAATCAGAATTCAATATTTAATGGTTTGACCAATCAAAATTAATCAGTGAGTCATCACCTGGAAATTGCCAAAAAAATTACCTGGAAGCTTCCCTGACGCATCATCCACCATTGGATTTTACTTGCAAGTAAAGCAGATTAGCATTGAATGCACAGGGAATTTCCTCCACTATATAAAGGGAGTGTCCAAAGCTATTTGACACACAATTCAGAAAGCAAAAAAGCTCTGAAGCAGAAAAGGTCTGAAGTATTTTCAGATGTTCTTATTATGATCTTCACCAAAGCTTAAGAAATCATTATTTCGATCTTTACCAACACATTCAGAGGAGATTATTTTCGTTTGTTCAAGATCAAGTCATCGAGACCCTTGAATTAAATTATCAATTCAAGATTGAGTCATCGAGACCCTTGAATTAAATTATTAATTCAAGAACAAGTCATCGAGACTCTTGAATCGAATTATTATCAATTCAAGACCAAGTCGTCAAGACCCTTGAATTAGATTGTTAATTCAAGACCAAGTCATTCGACCCTTGAATCAAATCAAATCAAACTCTCAAATTATCATCAAGTTCAAGATCAAGTCATTTGACCCTTGAAGTAAATCTTGAAGCAGAATTTTGCGAAGGAGAAGAATCAGAGGACAATTTCTTATTATTAGAATTTCCAAAGATTATACCCGCATTCATCAATCAATAAAATTATTATTTGACTCCAATCTTTCTTGTCTTATTTTCAGACTTAGAAATCTTGTGTGTTACACACTAGCCTCTATTTGTAATTTTCGTTTCCTAAGGTATAATTTTTATCGCCGCTTAACTCACCTACATAAGAACTTCTAATTTTTCTCTCTCTAAAATATAGAGAGCTTCTCTCTCCTCTAGTGAGAAGCCGTACCAAGAACTAAAACAACCATAAACCATCGTGGGAGGCCCCCAAAATTTACGCCGCCACGAAAAACACAACCAAAAAAGGAAAACCAGAAGAGACAACCTTCCTTTCGGTCTTGTTTTGACACCTAGCTTTGATTTTACAAACTCACACCCCAATCGCATCTTCTTTCATGTTTGTCGTCCTTGACTGTCTTTTTGTCTCAACCTTGGTTAATCATCTCACCACAACATATACCCACCTAGTTTTTCAAAACCTTCCTTATTTGGTCTTACAAGCAACTTTCACATCTCGCCTCTATCCTTCCTTTTGTCATCCTTTGGTTGCCCTTTTTTTTTTCTCGCTGTTCTTCTCATACCACAACACCCGTTAATCATTCCCAACAGTCTTTTCTCACTGAGAGTTTTTCTTGTTCAATCTTATCCAGTTTTACAAGCAAGCTACCAACCTTGTTTTATCCGTCTTGGATATTCTGTTTTACAAGTCTCGTTAATAGCAATATTTACAGAAGAAAATCTTTTAGTTTCAAATCAATTGCATTTAATTTGTCCCTTTTACAACATATGGCCTACCTAAAAGACAAGGAAAATTATTACTACCAAAATTCTCTGACAGCTCGTGGAAGTTGCCCAACCATGGCTCTTCCCGGCTATGGGAAAACGGAACGCCTATTTGGAAATAGTGGCAGACAAAGATATGAATGCAGAAAGCCTACATGTATATCAGAACCCATGCAAAAAGGGTTGAGAAGCATGCCTAAGAAGAGAAAGAGACGCTATAAGGCCTATATAAATCTTAAGGAGTTTAGGAGAGATGCCACCATAGAAAACATACACCCCAAAAGAATTAAAAAACAGAATACATCAATGGAGTCTAAAAGAGTAAACTTGGAGAGAATCTGCCACCTTAGAGAATGCAGCTAGTCCAACAGTGGGGAAAGCTCAGAGGCAAGTGACGGAGAGGGACAAGGCACAAAAATCCTCAATCATGTTCCAATAGAGAACGTGGTTGAAAAGGCAAGAAGAGGTCCTGTCCTTGAAATCATAGTGGAAGAGATTGAGAGGGACGGAGAAATATGGAAGCAATGTGTGGTTGGCGATCTCCTTGACAGCAGGCTCTTCTCAACACACCACTTGCAGAGTTGGATCAACAGAGTCTGGAGGGTAGGCAACAATGCCCGTGCCATCGCTAGAGATGGTAACAAGTATGTCATTTTTGTCCAAACTGAAGTGGTCAGGCAGTTTGTCCTACAAGAAAACCCTTGGTTAGTAGATGCAGAATGGAAACCAAACACAAAGTTGAGAGACATGAAGGTTGATAGCATTCTCATTTGGATGCATGTAGTGGACTTACCTACAGAATATCTCAATCATGTGATGGCTAGGAAATTTGGAAATGTAGCAGGAAGATTTGTGATGGCTGATTGGGAAGGGGATCCAACATCAAATGTCAGATTTATGAGGATAAGAGTCTGGATCAATCCACATAAGCCTCTCATTGCTGGTGCCTTCTACAAGAGAGATGATGGGGTCATAGATTGGGCCATTTTCAGCTACGAAAAAGTCCACAGATTCTGTAAAAAATGTGGAAGAATATGCCACACTCAATCTCAATGCACTCACCTGAATGCAGAAATTGAAGATGAAGTTAATGAGCAAATGGAGGAGATCAGGCGTGAGCAGAGCTATGAGATTGTGTTGGACAACCAGCATAACCTGTTCACCTATGAGGGCCCATTACAAGAGGGGGAGGAGGACTACAACAATAACATTCAATGAGGAAAACAGAGAAATCTTAGATCAGAAAAGAAGCAGAACTTCTGAGAGAGGAGAAACCAGTCAGAGAAACCAGGAACAAAACACAGAAGCAGATACAACGGCAAGTATGGGATAACATGCTATCCTAGTGACTAACAGTGTAACAAATGAAAGTGCAGAAGCAACAGGAGAGCATCAATTACAAGCATTGCCTGAAATGGATAATGTAATGGAAGAACCATCACAAACACAAGAGATAAATGCAGCAGCCCCAAATATGGAGGTTAACCAAACATAGCACCATAGTCTGGGGCAAACCAACAATGCCAGAGGTTCAATTGACAGCATATATGAATTATTAGAAAATGAGAGCCTGGATTGAGCTTCATCTGGATCCAACTGTGCAGTTGAACCAAGTGACCCCTGATATCTCCCCCACAGCTCCTCCAAACTGACCAGTGGAACAGCAAGCTGATAGTTATGTCGCAGCATGGGAGGAGTAGCGATAGAGGATGGAGAGAATCTTTGCGGATATGAGCAGCAAGGGGGACAGATTGATCAATGAGCTCCTAAACAGGTTGTACCACGACCCGAATGTACAAGCAACTGACAACAAACTAAGATGGATACAGTCTGAGAAAGGCAAAGATGTGTATACAAATGGCAGACTGGTAGAAGAGAAGAGGAGAGACAAACCTGAAAGCAGCAAGAGGAGGAAGATGAAAAGTATCCAAAAAGTGTCAAGAAGAGAGGTCAACCAAACCATGAAAGGGAAGGAAAAGGCATAGCACAACAGAGTTTTAAATGGAAGATGGAGATCTTGCAGGAAATGGAGGGAGACGACATCACAAAACTTACCATCAAGGAAGGAGATAGGAATGAAGGAACCGATACAGAAGATGAAAAAGAGGAAGAGAATGAAGACCACCTGGAGGATGAGCCTACCCAGAATGGGACCTCTGGAAACATCAGCACATATCTATTCACTGGAGTGGACAACATCACTGATGAAGATTGAGCCCTGGTTTATCTGTTGGACTGCCCCCAAGAGGAAGATGGTGAGCCAAGACCTGCAAGGTCAAACAGCACAACCTCAAGTCAAAAAAGATGAAGGGAAGATGGTGAGGAAGTGAACAATTATGAAGAAGATATGAGGGACAATGTCAGGAGAAGATTGGAACTTCTTGATGTAGGGGAGGAGCAGATGAATGGAGCCTACAACAACAATCTGGGGTTTGGGGAGGCTGTACCGCAACAGCCCCCAGAACAGCCATGATATTCCTAAATTGGAATGTTAGGGGGCTAGGGCAACCCCTGACTAGATCACATTGCTTATCCTTGATTCAGAAGTATACGCCCAATTTATGTTTGCTTATGGAAGCTATAACCAACTTAGAAAAAACAAGTTTTTTGACTAGGGGATGGGGTTTTGATAATGTAATGGGAGTTCCTTGTGAGGGGAATAGTGGGGGTTTAATGTTGTTATGGGAAAGATCCATATCTGTAAATGTTATTAGTATGAACAAAGACATAATTTCAGCCTATATCCAAGATAGCAAAGAGAGTTTTTTTTTTGTCACTTGTCTGTATGGCCACCCAGAACTGCAATATAGATGCCAAGTCTGGGATCAACTAATCCAATTTGTAGAAGAGATAGTGAGGGGATCGGGTTGGCTTATCTTTGGTGACTTCAACCAGGTGCTAAACTCAAAAGACAAAATGTCAGCAAAATCAAATAGCCTGCAAGGGGCAAACGAGTTAAGACAGTGTTTAAATCCTTGCCAATTAATTGAATTACCAACTAAAGGACAGTATCTTACCTAGACCAACAATAGGGAAGCAGATGATCTCACTTGGGAGAGATTAGACAGGGCATTTGCAAATGCTGAGTGGGTTAGAAGTTTTGATAAAGCAACTGTTCACAATTTACCTATCTTATATTCTGATCATGGCCCAATGGTTATCCACACTGAGGAGCAGTAACCTTTCAAAAGAAGACCCTACAGGTTCGAGGCAATGTGGGTCACTCACTCAAATTGTAGGGAGGTAATTAGTAATTCCTGGGAGAATAATTTCCAAGGTTCCCCTGCCTACGTTCTAACTCAGAAACTCAAGTGTACAAAGAAGCTCCTGCAAGATTGGAACAGGACTGTTTTTGGAAACCTGAGGGAAAGAAGACTAAACCTTGAAAAAGAGCTCAGTAAAATTCAAAGTAGACTGGAGGAATACCAGATGCGCACCAGAGAAAAGGAAGTAAGGAGACAGTTGGAGCTTTCAGAAGAGCAAGAGCAAATTCACCGGATGCAAAAATCCAGAGAAAATTGGATCATTAAGGGTGATAGAAACACAAAATTCTACCACACTGTGACTGCTAAAAGGAGAGTAAGGAACATAACAAAAAGCATCATTAATGAAAGGGGAGAGGCCACTGAGAATTTAGAGGAAGTCACCAATATCTTCCTAAAGTATTATAAAAATTTGTTCACTCAGGAGGAGTCAGCCTCAGAAGGATAAATTAGGAACACTCTAAGGACATTGGACTTACCAAAGCTCACTGATAGTCATCTGGAATGCTTGAACAGAAAATTCACAACTGAGGAAATAAAAGAGGCAGCATTCCAAATAGGGCCCTTGAAAGCCCCTGGAGTAGACGGGAAGCCAGGTATTTTCTATCAGGAATTTTGGGACATAGTGGGTGCTCTAACAACTGCAGCTGCACTTTCTTTCCTAAATTTAGGACACCTGCTAAAAGAACAGAATAAAACTTTGATTACTGATCGAGCCAAAAACAACCTTATTTTTATGGCTATTTTATTATGTTTTTGGATCTATTTATAGCTTAAATATATGTTATTTTGTTAATATTTGTGATTTGAGTCTTTATAAGATGTGAAATTGATAATTTGATAATTTTCACTACTTTTGGAGCTATTTTGATGACTTTTTACACAGATATGAGCAAAGTAATTTTGAGTATAGATTTGGAGATTTGAAGTTCGTGTTTGAAGACTTATTGAAGACAATTTGAAGATTTGAAGACCATTGAAGAATTATTTCCAAGAAGCAAGAATTGAAGAATGGAGCTTTAATTGCGAAGGATTGAAGACAAGCCATGAAGAAGCCTGGAAGCTAAGGAATTTTGGATATTTAATATGGGAAAATACTCAGCATATATAAATCATTAATTGGAATTAAAATTCAATTAATGACTCCTATATTCAAGGAAATATCCAAAATCTCGTAGATTCCCGATTCTAGTCCTAACAGGATTAGGATTCAGGCGCAGTTTTGGTAGAAAAATCATAACTTTCTGCTCAAACCTCCGTTTGAAGCCCATGAGTACTTGTTGGAAAGCTAACTCCGAGATCTATAACTTTCCTTTGAAGTCCAAGACCCAATTCTGCCGTTTTCAAGTCCAAACATGTCGTCGAATTCTCTGCACGAAATCAGGATTTTTTCAGGATCCTATTTTAACTTGGATTCTACTCTAGGATGACTTTTAATCTAACTTGGAGTCCAAGTTAGACCCAAAACCGACTTAGACCCCTTTCCAAGTTAGGATTGGATTTTCTAGGATTATTTCCACTATAAATAGCTACCTCTTGTAACATAAATCCTACACACACAATATCTAGATAATTTTCTCTTCTTCTTTTTTCTTTTCTAGTTCTAGTTTTTCTTCTAGTTTTAGGGCTAGGGTGCCGCACCCCCTCTTTGCATAGAGAGGGGCGACAACCCTAGGTTACTCAAGAGGAGGATTTCGCCTTCAAGTCCTGTAAGTTTTCTTCTTATTCTTTGGATGCTCACTCAATTCATGAGTGAGTAATCCTTTTCTTTTCTCCAATGTAGAATTTAATTGATCTCTTGACTTATATCATGGTGAGATTTTGTGCTTTTATATGAAAATTAATAGGGTATTTCTTAATATCTCTGCATGAATTCTATGTTGCTTGTTTTGATAGATTGAAGCATGCACTTTCTTAATAAATTAAGTAGCATTAGCTAAATTAAAATCTTGAAGGATCTTCGGATTTAATTGTTTGGTAGCAATTGGAAGCGAAGGATCTTCCTTCCAAGGGATTTAAGAATCTTTGACCAATTTTTAATTGCCCATTGTGCTTGTAAATTACTAGATCTTAATGCTTTATTCTTGAGTGATTATCACACTGGATCAAGAGGTAATTGTTTAAAGAATAAAAGGGATAATTCACACTGGATCAATTACTCTCATACCCAAAAAAGAAAATCCACAAAGGGTGGAGGATTATAGACCGATAAGCCTATGCAATGTGGCTTATAAGATCATCTCCAGAGCTATGCTGAACAGATTGAAAAGTATCATGGAGGATTTAATCTCTTCTTTTCAAGGGGCTTTTGTCAAAGGTAGACTCATCACTGATAACATCATTGTGGCAGGGGAAATTATCAACACAATTCAGAAGAAAAAGAAAGGAGGGGGAGTACTGGGTGCCTTAAAGGTTGACATGAACAAGGCTTATGACAGGATGAGTTGGGTTTTCTTAAGGGTAACAATGGAAGAAATGGGATTTCCAAGACACTGTATCCAAATAATAATAGAATGCATCAGCACAATAACTTACCAATTATTGATCAATGGTGCACCAACAGAAACGATCAGCCCAAAAAGAGGACTCAGACAGGGTGACCCATTGTCACCGTACCTGTTCATTCTAGGATAAAATATACTGTCAATGATGCTAATGAAGGCGGAAGAGACAAAAGATTTCAGTGGCATCAAGATAAGCAGGGGAAGTCAAGCCATTAACCATTTGCTTTTTGCTGATGATTGCTACTTGTTCTTTAGAGCCAGCCCCAGTGCATGCAAGAAATTGAAAGAAATATTTAGAAATTTCTGCAAAATATCAGGCCAGAAGATCAATTATGAAAAGTCTGAACTGATGCTCAGCCCCAATTGCAAGCAGAACAAAAAAAAGATGGTTCAGGAACATTTTACAAGTTAAAACAGCTGATAACCCAGGAAAGTACCTTGGAATTGAATACGGGAAAATGAAAAGAAACAAGGATTTTTTTCCAACCCATAATTGAGAAGATGAACACAAGGCTGACGGGATGGAAATCACAGCTCTTATCATAGGCTGGAGGGCTCACTTTCATCAAGGCAACACTAGCCAGCATTCCCACATACATATTATCTTGTTTCAAAGCCCCAACTGAGACCTGCAAGCAGATGGACACGATTGTTAGGAATTTTTGGTGGGGACACAAGTCTGAAGAGAAAAAACTACATATGCTAAGCTGGGATAGAATTTGTAGACCAAAAAGCGTAGGTGGCTTAGGCATAAGAAAGACTGAACTCACCAACAAAGCATTGTTGGTTAAACAGGCCTGGAGAATCATAGCTGAACCAAGCTCACTAGTAAACAGAACCTTAAAACCAAAATATTGCAGGAAGAAAGGATTCTGCTCAGTAAAGGCAAAGCAAGGCGACTCTTGGATCTGGAAAAGTATACTTTGCGGAAGAGATGTGTGCAACAAGGGTCTGGACATTCAGATAAGGAGTGGTGATAACATGATAATATAATATGGAAAGATTGTTCTCAGGGAACTAGCTTATCCTCAAACTAACAACAGTAACTCAGGAGGCCATCTACATTTAAAGAAGATACTATGTCCAATTACAAAAAGATGGAACTCCTGGCTATCTAGAATTTTATTACAGCCTAAAGAAATACAGAAACTTTCTACAAAAGGCTTATCATGGAGAGGAGCAGAGGATAGACCTGTTTGGATACATGATTTCAATGGATGCTTCTCCGTCAAATCTGCATACTCTCGAATCCTGCAAGAGGAAACCAACCAAACAAACAATTTACTGAGAAAAGAAGAATGGATTAATCTGTGGAAACTAAAAATTCCACAAAAACTCATTGTGTTCCTATGGAAAATATGCAACCAAGCTCTCCCAGTAAAGGATGAACTCGAAAAAAGGGGTATCAAGGTCGAAAACCAGTGCATACTGTGCAATGAAGAAAGAGAGAGCCTAAAACACATATTTTGGGGATGCCCTTTTGCACGTGCAGTGTGGTTTGCCTTTAATTTGACACTAAGAACAGACAGATTTGAAGACTGCAACATATCAGATTGGATCAAGTCATGGCTAACTAAGAAGGAAAGCAAAAACGAAGATACAATCTGGTTTGCGAAAGAATTTACCTGCAATCTTTGGAATATTTGGAGAGTGAGGAATGAGGCGGTATTTCAAGGCAAGCAGCCCAACCCAAATACTGTAATCATAAGAAGCAGGAAACAAATAGAATAAATCGGTCAGGCATATAACAACTACGAGAAGGCCAAAGGCAAAAGAGGAGATGCAAACATGAGTGTAAGAATAGAACCCGGATCGGACACACAAGATGGAAGCAATTCAAGAATTCCCAAAAAATGGTACTTGTGGATTGAAACGACCAAGAAAGAAGGGAGAGCGGGGTACGGTGCAGCTGCAATTGCAAAAGGAGACACAGGCGACATAGTAATGGCCACAAGGAATCTTTATACAGAATCTGCATTGGGAGCCAGATTGGAAATACTAAGAATTATTTTGAACAGAATCGCTCCTTTTGGTAACTATAAAATTTGGTGCAGGGATACAACAAAGAAATGGGAGAAAATATGGAATAACAGAACCAGAGTACCTTGGAAACTCAAACCGGTGATGGAGGACATCCAAGATCAGAAGGAAAAGGGCAATCACATGGTTTTCTATAACTTTGGTCACCCTCTTGTAAAGGAAGTGAAGAAAGCGGCGCAAGCAGCGACATCAACAAATATATCCTTTTCTTGGCCCTAGACGCACTCAAATTAGGATATTATTATTTATGTTATTGTTAATGTTATTGCTAACCGTCTTTATTAACTATATTTCTTGACTTTGTACCAAAAAAACAAAACTCACCTACATACGGATCCTGGATTAGGATCGAGTTTTACTTTTGTTGCGTATCTGTTTAATTTTCGGTTCCCCTTTCTTTATTAGCGTATTGAAAGACATTCATTATTTCTTAGTGAATTCTCTAGATAAAAGATTTTCATCTTCTTAGAAAAAATAATTTGTTGTAGAGTATAGTGAAATGATCTAGCTTGGATTAGCCTACAAATATGATTAGTTTAATGTTTGGATACATTTAACCTATTCTCAAATTGTAACAAAAAAAATTATAACGAGAAGGCAATATATATTACTATAAAGGAGACTGTTTCCATCAAAACAGTAAATGGACAACTGATACGGTTCCCCTTTCTTTATTAGCGTATTGAAAGACATTCATTCTTTCTTAGTCAATTCTCTAGATAAAAGATTTTCATCTTCTTAGAAAAAATAATTTGTTGTAGAGTATAGTGAAATGATCTAGCTTGGATTAGCCTACAAATATGATTAGTTTCATGTTTGGATGCATTTAACCTATTCTCAAATTGATAACAAAAAATTTAATATATATATATATATATATATATTAGTATTTTTCCACGTGTTACACACGTGGGTTTGAAAATTTTGTTCAAATTAATTCTAAGTTACATTTACATAATTGTTACAAGCCCTTAAACCGGGTTCCCTTCAAGTTGTCAAGTCTGATTCAATTAGATTAACTCCTCATGACACCAGAATCCTGGCATGGATTCTGAGTTTCCATCACAATCCATAATCCACCAAGATCTATTAATAAATCTATCTATGATCTATCGACTAAAACCTTTCTTCCATGACTGCAGAGCCAGAACCATCAACCGATTTCCTAAAATAGACCCCTGCTTCAACCATTGCATGGGTACTCTACAGTGCCAAGTTAAAGACCACACGCCCGCGGCGCAGCGCGGGCCGAACCCTAGTAAAGATAATAGATTGACCATAAGTATTAATTTGAAGTATTAATAATTGAAAAATATATTGTTATTTGCTATACTAATTTCTCCTATTATCTTTTCATATATCCATTTAATTTATTCATAATTTGATAAATTAAGTAATTAACTCTTCATGAATTATTAATTAGACTGCATTATTTGACTTTGTAAATAAAATATGCCATGTAAATGGGAGAAAATGGTGAGTTATTACTATCCCTAAACTTGAGATAATTTGGTGGAGGTATTACCCTAATATCTAATTTTTAAATTTTCCTTTAATTAATTATTCCATCAAATTAACTCCATTCAAACTTATAACTTAGCCTTGAAACTAAATACCTATATATTATTTCTCTACCTTATTAGGTAAATTATGAAGAAAAAAATTCTTGATGTAAAGTAAAATAAAAAGGAATAAATTGATGTTGATTGAATTGAATATTAGTGAAAATGAATATTTAAAACTAAAAGTTTAATTGAATTGAAAGATTTACGGTAGGGAACTGGCATATAAAGTAAATGAATATGAAAATATCATTAAAGATAATTGATTTTGATTCGGAAATTCATTAATTCTTATTAATCTAGACAAGCAGGGCGGCCTGCGCTTGCGCTGCAGTCATGTTCTTATTAGGGCTATATTTTTTGTAGTTGTTTAAGTTGTTTAGTAAGAAGATATAGCATTGACTGTAAGTTAATCAGTTATGAGAAACTCATACATCGAAACAAATAATTCGCATATATAAAGCAAAACACATGACCCCTCTTTCATTCAAAAAGTGCATTACCTAAATTCTACTCAATCTCTAGGTATTTCATCAAAATAAAGCTAATATTCTACTCCTCCATCTCTAGATATAAATTAAATGGAAGGATCTTATCAACATCCACCTGGAAATTTTAGGAAACAGAACGAAGTCCATGTGAAACAAATTCAGAGAAATGTTAGGGAAGAAGAAACCCACCCAAATAGAAATGAAGACGAAAGGAAAACAGAACTGGAATGTCAATAGTTTACTTATAAATCAACCATTATTGCAGATACATTTATAGCACCAATCCTTTGGAATTCCGGCAGCGGAGTTGAACCAGTAAATCCTAATATCCACACACAATTAATATGTAATTAAAACACACTTAATCATAAATATAAAAATAGTAAATTACAAAAAAGGGCAACAGGAAAAGTAAGGGAGGAAATTCATCAAGGGCCTTTTTAGTCACCCGAAAAGTGAGAAAAGACCAAAAAAAGCCAAAAGGAGGCACCACATTAATCCTCAATTTGGCCTTTAAGTAATTTCCATTGTCACTAAAAATAATATATAGTATATATATTCTTTAAAGGATTATTACACAATACACTATCAACATAAATTTTGGACTTCATAAGTGGGTTAAGAGTTGACACACACTCATTTTCTTAATTAATTTTTTAAAATTAAAAACTAATCCCTAAAGGACACACGTCAACCTCAAACCCCCACTGACAGTGTATTATATATTTTTCCTTTTTTTAAATGCCTAAATTTGTATAAATTTTCAAAATTTATTGTAAATAAATATTATATTAATAAAACAAATCAATCTATAATTAGGTTAGAAATTTATTAAAACATTACTATATTATATGTTGACTTAATAATTAGTTTACTTCTTATAGACACCATCAATTTTTAATGTTATTAAACAATCTAAAAAGGTTGAAAAATGCTAGAAGTTTATAATGTTTAAAAAGTTTATGAAGTTAGTTAACTTATAAGTTTTTTTTACCATCTATTAGACTTATAAGGTTACTAAAATATATACTAAGGTTAATTATAAAAGAATGTTATATATAGTAATTAATTAAAAAGCTTTTAAGAAGTTAAAAAAAATTCTAATTCAAAAAAACTTCTAAAGTTACTAAAAAATCTACTAAGCTTACCAAAAGATCTTATAAGATTATTTTTAAAAAAGATTTTAAAAAAGGTTTTAAAATTTCTATAAGATTATTAAAAAAAACTTATAAGGTTACTAAAAATGCTTAAAAACTTCCTAAAATCTTACATGTTTACCGACAAATGTAATAACCTTTCATTTTCAGTAATTTGATAACAACTTTATCATAATTACAATACTTGATTAACTAAAAATATTGAAGGATATAAGAATAACTATACATTTACCAATAAATTTGGTAACAATATTTTTTTTTTTGCCGCAATTCGGTAATAATGCTTTGTAAAACTTTTTACAACCACTATTTCACCAATGAGGGTTAAAATACACAATTTTTAAAAAATTTTTGTAGGTGTACTAAAAAATCCATTAACCTTTAATTAGAAGTATTTTTTTAATTATTTCATTAATATGAAGATTATCAAGTTTACTATACTTTGTACTAAAAATACTTATATAGCTTATAAAAAAAACTATATATTTACAAACAAATTCAATAACCTACAAATTTCACTTTGATTTTTATTTATTAATCTATTTTTAATTTTATCTTTATTTTTTATCATTTATTCCATTTATGACAAAATTGCACAACCAAATCACCATTATCAGCCTAAAGTGAAACTGCGCCACAAGCTTTTCAATTTTTATTTTGGTTTTTTTTTTCTCAACAATAACCACTGACATGGAACATATAATATTTCATGTTCCACACGTGGATTTGAGAATGTGGTTAAAACTAATTTTAAGGTACATACCATGTATTTTATGTTTGTATTTGTTCTTACGAAAGACGAAATTTATTTAAAATTTTAAATATTATTATATTATTATAATAAGTAAATATAAGAAATGACTAACTGCTTTGTTTGTTTGTTGTAGTGCAAGGTTATAGACTTGCATTCAAATTTGACATAGGATGCTTGAATGCTCTATAGATTTTAATAAAACTTGATTCTCTATGACATAGTGAAAAAGAAAAGCAAAGTTCTAAACATTCATTGGTAGAACATTTAATAAATGGGAAATGAAAATAAAATTAATAAGGGTAAATCACATTTATATACCATGTGATTTTGAGTGAAACAAATATGACCCTTGAGATTTATATTTTGACACTTAACTACCTTGTGCTTATTTTCTATTACCAAATATCCTTGACAATGTTAATTACAAAAATAATCTTTTTATCATTTTAGAATTACTAAAATTATTTTATGTTATATCATATATGTTCTTTATAATTTTTAGCAACACATACTTTACAAATTAATCTAATAATTAGTTGCTTATGTTGGTTTTGAACTTACAAAAACAAATTATCGAAATTATAAATATAAATGCTGATATATATTGTAACTTGGCTAAAAAATACATGAAGAGTTGGATATAAAACAGAACATGTTTGTTAGGCTAAAAAGAATAAAAAAAAGGAAAAGAAAAAAATTAATGGTATTAAGGAATTTGGTAACAAAAAATAAACCCAAAGTAGTTAAGTGTCAAAATTTAAACTGTGGAAATGCCACGTCAGTCGAGTGATGGTGCCGTCAAGCCAACCATTTGAGAATGACTAAATTGGGTCTAAATTGGGAGTTTAGGGGGCAAACGTCCAAAATTAAAGTTTAGGGGGCAAAATGTCAAAATCGTAGAAGTTCAGGGGGCAAAAAGGGCATTAAGCCTAAAATATTTATAGTTAGGTTTTATGGGCTTTAATCACATATAAACCACTCACATAATTACCTAATAATAAACTAATGAAATTATAACACTTAAACAATTCTATATATTAATACTTGGTTTAAAATACAGTGTATTGTATAATAATTCGAACTTTATATAATGATATCATAAATAATGAAGTTTATTAAATTTACAATACTTAATCACAAAAAGCTATACTGCTATAAATTTATAAGAAATACATAAATTATAAGTTTTAATGGAGTATCAAAGAAACTATACGTGTTCTTGGTATGGGTTTAACATGGTGCTTAGTAACACCATGAGCAATATCTTGTTAGTATTTGAATAAACTTTTGAGAAACCGCTTGGATAATATTTTTTTCCTTTTTCTTCAAAACAAAGCTTAGCTCCAAGAAAGAAAGATGTCGTAGGTCTTGTATCCTTGATCACCCCTATGTTTTACAATGTTTTACTCATTGTAGGAGATAATTTTATAACTCTCATCGTTTCATTCACATCGTGACTTTTTTCTAAATTTTGTTAAGTAAGCTTGTACTTTTTGTCTTTTGCTTTGTTGTTTTATTATTTAAAAATTATAATTGATTTTAATTATGATTTATGAAAATATATAATAAATTCATTTTAATATTTTGATTATAGTATTTATTTATTTCATCAGTTTTGACATTTCATCGATATTTATTTATTTAATTTAATTAAAAAATGAAATATAGATAATTTAATTTCCAATAAAGCTTAGCATAGATATTTGAATAAAAAAAAACTAATAGTAAGAATTAGTTGATTATATCACCTATGATGAACCAAAGACTTGATTTTTGAATCAAGTTGATAACACTAATGTATTTAAATTAAGAGTGAACCAAATTGACAGATATTTTCGGATTAAGAGTTGTAGAGATGCTATGGATGGTTTGTTAGATTAAATACTTTAGAGAATATTAAAAAACAGAAATGATAAATGTAAGGAAGAGAAACCTAATCTGTTATCTAAAAAGAAAAAAGAAACCTAATTTGTACTAATTTTTCAATATATGTTTATGTCATTGTGGTAGTTATTTTCATGTTACAAAAAAAATTGTAGTGTGGTTTCAAACTGATACTATGTTATGCCGATTGGGTCATTATCTTCATTATTGTTGATTGAGGAAAAAATGTGCATTAGTCATTAGATTATCTGACGAAATTTGCTACTTTGTTTCCTTCCACTTTATACATTCTCACTAACGACTTCACCTTTGATCATCTTCAAAGTTTTGATGGACAATTTTATCTTTGATATGCTTTTATGCCAAAGAAATTCAACCTCAGCCGAACTTGCAGCCTTGCAAAGTTGGCCCCAATATTTTGATTGTATTGTTCAATTTATTTATTTATTTATTTTGTCGGTTAGCAAGAAATTTCCTTGAATTTCAAACAATGAATTTATGAAGGTTGGCTTCACATGAATTGAGATATTAGAAATATTAATTGATTTAAATCTAAAATAAATTAGAGGTTTATATTTGGTACACTATATAACGTCCATACACCATTAGGCCACCAAAATTTGACACCTTATTAAGCAATTTGAAAATTTGATGACCCTTTCAAACAAATAATAATAACTTTTAATTAAGAAAAATTATAAGAAGTAATTAAATAACAATAAATTTATAATTAACTGTATGAATTAAAGTATGTAATATGTATCTCTCCCAAACCCTCTCCCACAACCATCTCTTAACGTTCCTATCTATCAGTCTTTTTTTTTCTTTTGCTTTTCTTTTCTTTTAAGTTCTATAATATTTCTTCAGAATACATATCTTAATTCATTATTATTGAATTCGTTTTGGGTCTTTTTGTGAGGGAATGATTCTCTTCATCTCCATCTTATATTTCTTCCTTACTACATAATAAACCAGGATTTTGGTGTTTAGCAATGGTAGAAAAACCTAAACAATGGATTTTAGTTGATGATTTAAAGGTAAAATAGGACTTATTAGACAATTGAGAAAAGTGGATAAAAAAGAAACTGATATCTTTCACATTATTAAAATGAATCTTCAACTTTTGTTTTAATTGAAATTGGGAAAAGCGAAATAGGATATAACCAATTTAAATCTTCTTCGTGTATAGTAGTATATCAAGGAAATCTACAATAAAAATCAATGTTTTTTAGTTGATTGTGTGACAGCTCCGCTTTCAATTAATTTTTTTTAATGACTTTTTTTTAGTTTTTTACAAGTTTTTTTAGATGCAGATTTAAAAGGAGATCCTGATGAACATAAAGAAAATTAAACTTTAAACCCACAAATTAGAATAATTCCTTTTACCCCGCGTCTTACAGCTCCCGCCTTCTTTTTTTTTTTCCTATTTTCATTCTTTTTATTAAGTTTAGCCTAATTTCACTAAGTTTAGGCCCAAATTAAAATTTTATTGTTATTTTAATGGTAAATTCCATATTTAATAACTTATTATTTTAGGGTTTTAGAAATAAAATATATTGCTAATTTACTAGGTTTAGCCCAAATTAAAATTAAAATATTTATTTTAAGAGTTAGAAAAATTAAAATTTTCAAAGAATATGTTGGGACCAGTCTAGTGATAACATGTGACCTGACATATGATGAACACATCAGGTGGGAGTATTGTGTGGAACAGAGGGATGGGACGTGTAGCAAAATTCCATAAAATAAATATGTTATAAACTAAAAATAATTATGAAAAGTAAATTATTAATTACAATTATAGTTTGGAGGACCAGAAGCAGAGGCTACACAAGACCTATTCTTTTGTTGCAGAACCCGTGGGGCATGACAAAGACATATTAATTAGTGGATTATTAGGTAGCTTTGATTCCACCAAAAAAAAAGAAAAAAGGTGGCTTGGAAAAATGAAGTCGGTCCAGGATGCAGGCGTAGATAGCCAGACGGCATAATAAGAAGAGGAAAAATGATTCCTTCGGCAAATTTTCTCATTACATTAAATTTAAATTAAATTAATATTAGTTCAGATACAACATTCAAGCAATGCTGGAAGAATCATTTGGGCCTTTCATGAAGTTCTACGTTTCAAAAAAAAATTAATTACAATTATAATTGATTATTAATATCTTTCTATAATTTCAAGAAATTAAATATTAGATTTACAAAATCTTTCCATAATTAATAAAAAAGTTCAATGATTAAAAAGAATATTCATTAAAAAATTATTATACTATAATACTAAGGGTATTTTAGAAATTTCCTAATTAATATTTTTGAGTTCGTGATTTTATATAGTAGTAAGATAGTAAGATAAGATTACTATAAAGGAAGGATAATAGAGAAATAACCCCATCGCCATTTTGGTTAAAGCAAAAGCTTTTGCCAACTATAACTAAACCAGTATATTACATGTACTTATAAATAGAAAGCATAAAAATTGACATCCAATGAAAAATACCTCTTTGTCTATGGTCCAATTTTCCTCTTCAAAGTTCAAAGTTGAAAAGCCTAATCATGCATGTACTACAATCTACATGCATGTGTAACACACACCAACTTTAGCCTTTTTTTGGCGCTATACATATTATATATATATATATATATATCTATATCTATATACTATATAAGTCTAAACTTCAAAAACTTTGACCTGAAATATCTAAAATAGCCTTTTTAATTTTAAAATTTTAGTTATATTTTTAAGGATTAATATGTAATCTATCCAACAGGATTTTATTTCCATATTAAGAAAGTCTAAAATAATAACAATTATTTTTACATTAAACAACTTATTATTATAATTATTAAAATTATTATTAGTTATATATATCATTAGTCATTACGTTCTTCTTTCCATATTATAAAAGTCTTAAATAATACTAACAATTTTTTTACGTTAAACAACTTATTATTATAATTATTAAAATTATTATTAGTTATATATATCATTAGTCATTACGTTTTTCTTTCCATATTAAAAAAGTTTAAAATAATACTAACAATTTTTTACGTTAAACATTTTCTTATTATAATTATTAAACTTATTATTATTATAACAATTATTATTAATTATATGATCACTACGTTTTTCCTTATTATCTTTTTTATGTAATTTTTTTTCTTCATCTTTTCTTAGATAATTAAGGCTATTTCAAAGTTGAGTATATAATATTTTTTCTAATAATTTGAAAATTTTAAAGTGTCATGGTTTTAATTCTATCCAAATCAAGTCGTTTTTTTTTTTGTTTTTCTACCAGATCCCAAAAGCTTATTTTATTTGCATAATAAAGTAAAATTCAAAGATAATTTTTGGCCAAAAAAGATGATAAATAATTAACAATGAATATTTTCATACAAAAAGAAAAAAAGAATCCTTAAGAATTAATTAAAAATTATATAAATATGATTTTTCATCTTAGAATGTGGACGACCCATTTTACAAACCCCATAAATAAAAAATCCAAAAACTATTTTGTTTCATGAGTGTTATGATTCGCTCCAATCTCATAATATTTTGGTATTAAATTAATATTGATAAGTATTTAATTTTTTCTAATATTTTAAAGTGCCATGGTTTTAATTCTAGGCAAAATACTTTTTCTATTGAGAAGCAATTTTTCTATGAACACGAAGGGAAGAAGTTGGTAGTTAGGAATAACCTATGAAAAAATAGGAGCTAAAAATCCGTTAATGTGAAATTCTGTATTTAAGAGAATATTAGTTTCAAATTTCAACAATGATTGATGTGAGCAGGGAAACCCGCTTGACTGTTGGGATAATAATTTTTTAAACAGTAACAGAAACAATAAATATTAATTATTAAAAGTTTTGATTTTTTTTTTGAAAAATTTAATAGATCATTCATTCACTACTTTTATTTTGCTCTGTTAGCTTAAATCACTTTATTCCATTCCTTATGATGCATAAAATTGGTAGTGTAATAAACGGTAACAGAAACAATAAATATTAATTATTAAAAGTTTTGATTTTTTTAAAAAAAAAATTAATAGATCATTCATTCACTACTTTTATTTTGCTCGGTTAACTTAAATCACTTTATTTCATTCATTATTATGCATAAAATTGGTAGTGTAAAAATAAAAAATCAAATTCAGATTTGATTCAACATGTCAAAGATATGCATATATAGTATATAAATTCAATTTATCGATCGCAAAAAAGAAAGGATTCATGAATTAGTAAGAAAATGTTACTTTCAAGTCAATAATTTTACACATGTTAACTTAATGTGTTTGGTTGAATTGTGAGATTTGTTTTGGGTATTGAAATGGTGAAACCAGATATATATTGTGTTATAACCTTTTAAGTAAACTTAGATAAAACAAAAATTGGTAACTAAATGCAAGATTATTGAGTTAGCAGATAATAATATACTTTTTTGGCAAAAAAAAAAATGAGATAATAATATAGTTTTAGAATAATCACTTATACTTTTTAGAACAATCATTGAAGCTTTTTTTTAAGAACTTTTAAATAAGAGAATTAGTAATCCTTAATTATTATAAAAGGCCAGTTAAGTTACTAGGGATTTAAAATTAATTAATTTTTGTCGATAGCATCATAGACTTTTTAATAAGCTTAAAAGTTTTTTTACTAACCTCAGATAAGAAAATTAGAATTCTTTATTATTGATGAAAAGCTACTAAAATGTAAGGTAATTAATGTATGGTTGTTGAATTTGTTGATAGCATCATACTTTTTGTTTTCAACAACCTTAGATAAACCCATTTGCTAAAGATATGATGTTAGCATCATATATATCTGGTAACATCATAAACTTTTTTAGTTACTTTTAAGAAAATTTGTCACTTTCACTTTTTAGAAAAGTTACTAAAATTACCAAGAATGTAAGGTTGCTAATTTGTAGAACATATTATAGCTTTTGT